>JASSUY010029731.1:32250-91576 GCA_032466535.1 Forpus xanthops
GAGGACACCAGAACTGCACACAATACTTCAAGTGAGGTCTCAGGAGAGCAGAGTAGAGGGGCAGGATCACCTCCCTCATTCTGCTGGCCATGCTCCTTTTGATGCAGCCCAGGATACGGTTGGCTTTCAGAGCTGCAAGTGCACACTTTCAGCTCATGCTCATTTTTTGACTTAAGATCAGGTTTGGACACTGGTGTATTTTTCCTTTCTGGCTGGTAATCAGAAATTTGGTCATGACTCTATTGTCAATATTGGAATCCTGTTTTGATGACTTTATGTAAAAGACAGATGAGAATCCTATTTGGACCCTGAGGAATGCAATTTCTCCTTCCATGGGTACCCTATTGATGGACTTAATCCTTCAGTGGACTCCAAAATATCCCCGTCCATTACTTTGTTCTTGGACATTACATTGATTGGGATCGTCCAGAGCAGTTCCAGAGGTCCAGAAAACAGGCAGGGCCCTCACTGGAGGATTTTCAAACAAAAGCTAACTGATTGCAGAAAATATGTGATACAAACTCTTAATACCACTACAACATTGGATGCATAGAAGCATTCTTGCCCATAGGATTTAACAAATCCCCCAGTTGCTTTAGGCTGCAGATATCTAGGAGGAAAAACCTACCTGATTTTACTTTATGAATGACGGATATCTGTGAAAGAAATCAGACTGCTTTCAGATGGATATCATCTCTGTGGAGCGAGTGCAGTATCTTCCCAGCAGAAATGCTACAATATTTCTGCTTCATTTTTGTCCTTGTCATGCTCTGTGTGGTAATGAAGAGGTTAGTGACATGTGGGCCATGACTTGGAGGCTGAAAACATGAGTTTCACAGCTATTAAAATCTAACAGGAGGCCCTAGGTCCCATGTAAATAAAATAGATACTTAAAGAGCCCAGGTCAGCAGCTTTGTTTAAAACAGCAGTGATACGGCTTGTCTTAAAGGGACATGGGTGGGTGTGTTGGCCAGCTTTGGTTTTTGTTAGCTCTTTCATTTTTTGTGAAGCTTATTGACAAGGTCACAGTGAGATAAAAAATTACAAGTTTATCTCTGTATAGACTCACATATACAGAATTATAGCTTACTGTCAGGGCACAGTGTGAAGACTGACTTTGCTAAGCTAGCAGATGACTTCTCTACTGATGTATGAAATCAGATCATTTATGCATATCCATTTGGCTATTCACGGGTTACTGTTAAAATATCTATAAATCTAAGCTGTGTGTAGTAGCCTGCTCTTTAGCCAGAGAAAGTCCTCCTAAGTCATGTAAGACAGTAGGTTTCTCTCCTGTGAGAGCTACTTTTTTTTGCAAGAGTGTATCTTACTCTGTTTTTCTTTCTCAGCTTGAAAACAAGCAGTGGAAGTCGCTGGTATGAACACCTGGTTAGGCTACCTTCAGTGAGCAGACATGCTCCAGATGGCATGGTTAAATCCTTGTTCATGGTTCTGGCTGGTATTCTCACATGGATATATGAAAGTTAATTGAGGCTCGTGTTGGATGGCATTTTCTTTACTCACATCTTCACAATTATACATATTTTCGCTTAAGAGAGTGGCTGAGTAATGTGTGCTTGCGGAAAGGAAGGGTTGTTCCTCCTCATCAGGCCTATGAGCAGGTTTGGACACAGAGCGATGGAGAAAGTGCAGGATGAACCTGGCAAAGAAACAGGATGCTGAAGGCTTGTGGCATGATGCTGAGAGAAGCCAGCCAGGATTAGGGATTATGAAAATAGGTTTCCTAAGACCCAAAAGGTACAGTGAAAAGTCTGTTGCTATTCCATAGTAAAGAAGTTGTCTGGAAGCAAGGATGTATTGGATGAGGAAATAAGTTATATACAAGAAATGAGCCATCTGTCCTTGGTTAGTTTGTTTTCCCTATTTGAAAAGCTGTATCACCATTTCCCTCACCTCCTGAAAAATTGGTTGCTCTATCTTCAGTCTTCTTTCAGAATTTCCCTATAGAGCAATGGTCTACACTGTAGCAAATTTGGCATTCTGTCACTGTGTCCAAACCAAATACAAAAAAAAAAAAAAAAAAAAAACAAAAAAAAAAAACCCCCCCCAAAAAAAAAAAAAAAAAAAAAAAAAAACCAAAAAAAACCCAAAAAAAACCCCAAAAACCGGGATTATTATATATCTTTGTGTTGGATTGCAGGTGCTTGTCAGCCATTTGTTTTCTGTTGAACCAGTGAACAGTCTGATTCAATTCTCAGTTATTCCATTATTGTCTTATGAGTAGATGGAACAGCTTTCTTACCTTGGTGTGTGGACAAGAAGGTGCAACATTTATGCATAGGTGCAAACCCACTCTAGAGTGATTTATATAAACTCTGCTTTTTATAGTTTGGAATAATTTTGTTTGTATAGAGAAAAGAATTCCAGTTGTTCACTCAAGGAATGTTGAGATGATTACATTTCGGGTACCCTGTGATCTATGTTGATTGCTTATTGATTTTTGGGTGGAGTTCAGAGTGTTGGTTTGGATTTACAATATACTAACTGGCTTAATTTGTCCCTTGAGAAACTACTTTCTTTGTGCTATACTGATACAGCAGAAATCTGTGCAGACCCACGCTTTATCTTCTGATCTCTATTAAAAGAGGAGACTGCTAGTGGAAGATTATGATTAGTGAGGGGCTCTGTCTTCAGAACTTATTCGTCTTTTCTGAGAAGGCCTCTAAGAAAACATGATTTTTAAGGTGCCCATGCAAAGCCTGCCATTTTGGGGGTGCTTTTCAGAAAGAATTTATTCATTGAGCAACAGTATTGCACTTCAGTTTTGTGTGTTGGAAAGATTAACCTGCTTGAATTCAAATCTATGGCTCCAGTAAGTCTGAGTATTTCAAACCTGAAGCTTAGCAGAGGCTCAGCAAACAGCATGTAAAAATAAAACAGACTCATTTGCTTAGGCTTTGAGATAAAAAGAAGCTCAAGGTTATAAGAGAAGATAGTGGAAATTAGGGGATACTCATTGTTTAAATAATGTATTAGGAGTCCAGGACACAAATTACAAATATCAGAAGGTAGGAATGACAAAAATAGGTGAAGAATGCATACAAAGATATATAATCAGGGCTCAGAAGGTAATACCATTTTATTTGATTTCTTCATTTCCTCTCTGAGATGGCAGCTGAAACACAATTTATTATATAATTATTTTGTGGTTTTTTTTTTGCAATTTTATTAAACATATAATTAAGACATTACATATGCAAAACCAAGAAAAATAAAGAGGAAGCTTGAGAAATAATTGTACAGAAAATAATGTTCAGAAGAGAAACATTAGAAACAAACTGCTAGGTCTTTAGAGAAGGCGTAATATTTAAGTGAAAATAATACTTAAAAAATATTTAAAGCATTGTAAAAGTCCTGCTTTAACAATAGACTCTTTTACAAGATAAGCTTTCTGGTTCAGATTTTGGCTTCCTCTATTCTGCTGCATAGAAAGGACTGTAAAAAGCAGCCTTAGCTGGGCAGTTGCAAATTCTTTTGGCATTAGGGTGCATCGTGACATCCAAGTGGATGATGTGCTACAGATACATTAGGAAAAGGAAGTGAGGCCAGCTGTGTAATTCTTCCTCAGGACATCTGAGGTCTCAGACCAAATCAGAGTCCCTGGGGGTGTGCTCATCTGCTCCCAGAATCATATTGTGTCCCTGTTGTACCCAGCTTTCCAGAGACATATATACAGCAGGATTCCTCATGCTCTTCCAGTGAACCCATGTGTTGTTTGACCAGACTCAAAAACCATGTCCTTTATAATGCATTGCTATGAGCCAGAAACATTTAGTTGTTTTCTCATAATTGGTCTGCCTAAGCAAAAGAAAGATTTAGCCTGAAAATGCACAGCAGATTTCCAACTGCTTTTTGCTGCAGCAATGCAACCATTGGGAAGGGAGAGTCCCTAATAAGGAGCAGGTAATCATGGCATTCTTGCATGCATTCCAGGGAACTATGTTATAAGCTTAGCTTTTAAATAAAGGCAGATCTATGGCTTGTTGCAAAAAGAATTCTATATCTCACAAGTGGGAGTGTAATAGAGGCTCTCAAAAAGAACAGGTAATCTGAAATGAAGCTCTTACTGACCCTTTAACTAGCAGTGGCATTGCCACACAGCTTGCTATAAATGAAGACTGACAAATTGTCTTAGCAGGATACAGGCTTTCAATTTGCTGTGGTCTCACATCTTAGCAATTCCAAGCTACAAGGATGACATATGCAATTCACATCTGTTATGGATGGACCTGTCCAAGGCAGGTGTGGGTTCAGCTGGAGAAAGGGAAGACATAGGGGCTCCTGAGTTTACCACTCACTGGCAATAGGAGTCCTGCACATTCCTCCTCCTGCCCTGGGGAAAGGCCAGGAAAAGGTTTGGGAAACTAAGAACACCGAGATGTTATAATTAGCACAAGTTTTTTTGCCAGACACTCACATTCTAGAAAGTGAGCCCCTCCAGGTCCACTTGGAAAAGTCTGCAAACTCTTTTCTGTTTTTCTCTTATATTCAAGAAGGAAAGCAGGTCTGAAAGCTGCCAGTACTTCTTTATTGGAATCAGCTGTTTTAGCTGAGGCTGAGCCCAGCCATATAAACAGAGAGAAAGAAAAAGAGCTTTGTGAAGGCAAAACCAAAAATAGCAAATGCCTTGTTTGAAATAAACTTTCCTTTTCTCTCTCTGCACCCTTCAATCGATTTAACTTAATTACGATCTGTTTGGTCTTGCAGACTTTTTGATTTTTTAATGCAGACATGCCAAAGAGTAAGAGATGTTTTGCAGTATTGGACTTTGGTTTACTGAGTTTTGTTTGCCAAGATAAGCCTCAAGAGAGACAGCACCTCATTTTTGCAAATATCCCTGGAGACAGCAGGTGCTTTCTGAAATGTCCACATTTGCATCTGGAGAGTTCAAATAGCCAAATTAGTCAAAGCAGAACATATCCACTAAATCAAATATCTAAGATCCTTTCCAGTTATGTCCCAGACTAGCAAATGTCATGGAAATGGATGGCTTTCCAATTGCAATTTCATTTGAAAACATTGGCTGTGAATTAAAATCCGTCCAAGTTGAAGGAAAGATTCCCATGAATTATGCCTGCTCTGTTTCAATGCAGTATGGGATATTTTCCTCAGTGTTTATGGGATACTTGGAGGTGGTTCACCAGAAATCTCCAAGATTAAGGGGCCAAGATGGAGATTTCTGAATTAGTTTACCAGACATTTGCATTCTTTTCTGGAAGCATGATAGCAGTCTGCCCAAAGATGGGAATGTAAACAGGCACTTAATGAAGATGGCTTGCACTGATACTCTCTCTGTTCAGGATGCAGATAATAAAGGTGGATTTGCTGGAAGAGATTGTACTGCAAACAAACAAATTCAGATTCATATCACTAAATCTTACCCACAGAGCAGACATGCAGCCAGTACTGCTCACCCCAAACTTCCATAAAAACTAGACATCTTAACCAGTTACCCACTGTTAAGGGCTACCTGGGTAACAGTCACTAAAAGTCTGTATTTAGCAGAAAAATCCTCTTTACAGTCACTGGTAGTAATGGTGATCATCATGGTTAAGAAGAGCTCCTTTATGTACTGAGTTAAGGCCAAAGCTCAGCAGTCTGGCTGGCAACATTTGTCAAGCAGCACATGCTTCCTGAAAGACATGATGCTTCTTATTACAAAATGTAGGCAGTTGTAAAAAAAAAAAAGAGTAATGTCTTTACCTGTCAAGAAAATGGCCAATAAATTATAAAGCTTGGCACACATCTCTACTGGCTGTGGGTATATTTTATTATTCTACCTCCCTGCTAATCATTATTTTTAACTATTGATCTTTCCCCATGTGAAATTTGTGCCTGCAGTAGTCAAACTTGTTGGTTGCCAGCAATGCAAGTGCATCTGGCCTGTCTGGCACACATGGATAGGCCATTGCATGCAAACCCTCATTAATTGATTTCTGTAGGTACTGGGTGAAATGAGCATCAAACCTTCTGAATCACAAGAAAAGTACTTTTGTCTAGAACAAAATCAGGCAATGAATACTTGGGTGGGGCTTGAAGACATAGATGACACACACAAGTACAAAAAGAAGGCTTTAAATGCCCATTCAAGAGCAAAGAGTGGGGGGTACAATGCAGAATAGCACTAGTTCAACTCCCTGGGCTTTGCATCTTTTAATTGTGGGTGCATGAGAAGAAAACCCTCTTCAGCTGCTGCTAAAAAAGCAGTTCTTCAAACTTGGTTAGAAGTGAGGCAGTCATGAGTCGCTATTTTCACTGCCTGCTCTAGAGAAGCTGCCCTCTCACCAGTGATGTGGTACATTTAAGATCTTAAGAGGTTGTAATCAAGGTAAGAATATTTTGTTTATTGACGGTAGGACTGCTAAATCTTTCTTCATAACACAGTGTAAAGTGTTGTTTGTTTGGTTTTTTTACCCTGCACTTTTACTCACTTCAATTGGCTGCAGAACATCCTCCTTGGCCCCTTTGCCTACCTGACTATGCTTTAACTTGTCAGCTGAAAAAGCTCAGGTAATGAAAGTTCAGATACCCAATATTCCTCTCTGAGACTTGCAATTAGCTCTGGTGAAGTCCCATTAGATCTTTCTGTAAAATATAGGTTGTGATGTTGGGATTCTACAAGCTCTTGGCGGACACTTCCTATTTGGCTGAAGGACAGAGGTTAGCAAGTGTCTGTAATCACCAACATGCTTTGAATTGCCAACCCTGGAAGGTAAGAAGTGTAGCAAGCAGGTATTCTTCTTTCAGCAGCCTGTGAGTGAAGTTCTTGATCTCCCAACCATTTCCAGTTAGTTATATTCACAAATATGTCTCCTTGAGAGACTTAATGATGGGAGTTCCTCTTTTCTACCACAATAACTGGTGTTCTGGCTAGATACCATGAGGCTCCACATATTTCTCTGTGTGGAATTAACACTGCTTTGTGAATGATAATGTTGCATGCGAGGAAAAGAGAGTTTCCTGGTAGTAATGGATCCTTAACAGGGGTGATGTAGACAGGTTGACGGTACCAATGTCATACAGGTGGTTTGGTGCATAGGGCCAAAGATAATTCCTATTACACATTCCATGTCCTTAGCCAGTTTGGCAAAAGGACATTTTTGCAAAGGTATGCCCTGCACTGGTTAAACTGGTGCTACCAGAGCTCTTGCAGAGTTGAAAAAGGGATGTTGCTAATTCAGGAACTGGGGACAGGCCAGGCATCCTCACAAACATTACAGCTTGGCCAGAGTACTTCCTGTGCCTCAGACTCCAACTTATCTCTCAAGCAAACATGACCCAGCACTGTCAGATTACAAATGCTTATCTGCAGTGACTGGTGACTAGCCATGTTTTTACTCTTCTAAAGTGTTATTTTGGGCTCTGGCAGCGGAAGGGTCAGCAGCACATAGTCTTTCAGGCACTGGCCTGTTTTTGCTCTCTCCAGTGCTTACAGTAGTAAATAAGAAGGCTTGTTCTCATCATCATGACTCCTCCAGGAACCCTGGTGGGTACTAGGATGATAAACAACTGGGCTCTGGATAACTGAAAACTCTGTTTTGGAGTTTAGAAGCCTGGGGAAGTCAGGGGGAGTTTGAGAGGAGAAGAAGTGCACAAAGCATGGCTGGTTCCTGGCGTGCATGCTGAAAACTTTGAGTCTGAAGGGACTTGGGTGTCTGCCTAAGCCAGATAACAAGTCTGGGAGAAGAGAATTTTGCATGCAGGTTTGGCCAACAGCCTCGATGTGAGGAAGAGACCAGGAGAGAAAAAAATAAGAAGCGAAAGGAAGGTAGAGGAACATTTTCTCACATCCGGCCACAATTATATAAGTGGCACCAGCTGTGTGATGGCAGAAATGAGTATCTAATGGTTGTGCAGGATGAGCATGCTAAAAAGGCTTCTGGCTGGCCACAACCCCTGGTTCCTGAGGACTTCTACACATTGTTTTCCTACTGTTATCCAAGTCAGGTGCAGAATCTGCAGCAATATGTAACTCAAGATGATAACCTTAGCAGACTGTACCAGCTTCCTGTTTAAAAGTGATTGTGGCACTTTTAGCATTGGAATGATGATTAGTATCTCTTATCCACTTGTGAACTCCTCAAGGTCCTTGCCCGAGGGCTTCTGGCATCTACATGGAGTGCAATAGGCTTGGTAAACTATGTGTTAAGATCTGCTAGGCCTTTGCTTTTTTCCTAAGCACTGAGTTTGAAAATCTATGAGGAACCCTGAAGGGATAGATGGAAGAATCACAGTGACGGCATAGGTGGGATCCCAGAGTCTCCATCACTGGAATGCCTGTGGAGGTGGAAAATGTGCTTCTGTGCCAGGCTATAAAAGTGGGCAATGAGAGTTACTCTCTAGGACAGCAGAGTGTTAGAGACTAGAAAGTGTCCAGACAGGCCTGTCCTGAAAGGGTGCAAAGTAGTGGGGAAATTATCGAGGGAGTTATTAGCTGAATTAGATGGGGACCATGCATAAGTGTAATATAAAATGCATTTTACAAAGGCAGATTTTTTCTTGATCCAACCAGGAGTAAATTTGCAGTATTTATTCATACTATTTTTTTATGTTGGATCACTTCCCTTTAAACGGGCCATAAAACAAATTCCTAGTCAAATACCTGAAAAAAACCATCACTGTAGCTGTCATGGTCACCAGGGACATGAAGTCTAATGCTAACTAGATTTTGTTAAAAAACAGAGGTAGGGGTTTCTCACTGGAAATCTATGAGTTACCGCAATCCTTTAGCAGAAGGAGACCTGATCAGAGAACTGAAGCTAAGCTTCTATAGCCTGTTAGTGGGTTTTGTACTTCCGGTTTTTCATGTAATTAAGCTGATAATTTCAATGTTTAAATTAGACTACTTCACCTTGCAAAACAACATACTAAAGACATAGTAAAATGCTTGGCAGCAGTACTGCAACCCTGTATTCTGCAGCACTTATTCCTCACCCTGTACCACAAAGGCCCTCTCCCTGCTTTTGTGTGTTCAGTGGTTGATGGGGACTTTCCATGAAGTAGGTCAAAGAATGAATCTAGTTTGGTCCAACTGAGAAGACATTTAGGCGTTTCTTTTTTTCCCCTTTGCTCAGTTCAGTCTGCAGCCGGTAAGCAGGGGACTGGTACAATCGGGGGAAGGGCTGGAGAAATGATCCTGCCCCATTTTAGCCTTACGGATACCCGAGGGAGAGCTAGCTACGCTGATTCAGCTGAGGTCTATTAACTGAGTCATAAACAGTCCTGTGGACAGACATATCCCCCTCTACAGTTTACACTACTTTCCTGCTATTTACCAGTCTTTACAGGTTTAATTTTGTCAACACTAAAGGGCTTTCACTTCCAAGTGAGACCAGACTTGAGGAAGGTGTTTCAGCGGCAAAGCGTCTTAAATGTGAAACCAGCCGGTATAAAATTTTGCAGACTTTTGTTTCTAGGCAATGGATCTTATTATCATTTCTCTTAGATTAAAGAGACCTTTAATACCGAAAACATTCTCTGCACACAGACTCTAAACCAATCAGGGTGTAATGTTTAAAGGTGCTAATGGCCTGCCATTAAAGGTCACTGATGTATACACATGCAGACCCTAATTAAAGGGACTATGTAGGTTAAGCCAGTCTCTTTTGTCTGACAATTAAAGCTCAGAGTTTCCTTTGTATTGCAAAGTGGCACAAGGGGAGAGCTGATATTCAGATCTCACCTTTGAAGGCCACAAATTTCCAGCAGCTTTTAGGTGAGAGGCTTTTACAAGGGGACAGGAAGTTCTCGTCGAGGTCTTCGGTTTAGTGCGAAACTTTAGAAGAGATAAGAAATCTCAGGCAGTTGCTTTTTGGGCAAAGCAGTGAGGTCTATGGTCTCTGCGAGTGGCAGGCTGCCATTTGTTATCCCTGTTCCCAATCCACGCCTTCCCACAGATGCAGGGTGGTGAATGCTTTATAAAAAAAAAAAAACAAACCCTAATCACATCGCAAAACCAGCTAACACAAACTGACCGGTTTTTATTGCCGAAAAAAGGTTCCTGATTTACAAAGTGCCCTATTGTTTAGGAAGTGACTATTGATCTGCAAAGCAGTAACAGTATTAGCAGTACTGGAGAAAAAAAAAAAAGAAACAAAACATTTCAGTCTGTCTTTAGGTGCAGCACAGGTTTTAGATGTAGCTTAGAAGTTTTCAGCTACTGTAGAGCTGAGGGTCCTCACTTTAAAGGTGGAATGCAGAGGGGCTGCTTCCTAACTTTTGAAGGCTTAGTGCAAAAAAATGAGGTGCTTATGACCATATACAAAACTTATCCAGACTGATTAAGTTTTAGAGCCTTACAAGGAAAAGTTTTCTCACATGGTTCATGAAACTTTTTACTTTTGCTGGACTTGCCTTTGGAGCTGTGTGAAATGATCCTTTAAATAATATGTTGAGTGACTAATCAGAGAAAGGTGGCTGAGCACTGGAGATAAAACAATTCAACATGTTAACAATCAAAAGAGAGGAGAAAAAGAAAAGCAAACTGGGAAGTATACAGTCTATGTGCCTTACCAGAAAGTTGAGATTATGATCATCTGTTGTCACAAGAACACTTTTTGGAAAACCTGTTTGATATACTAATTTGATCGACTCTACATAAGTATTCTGAGGATTTTCTTTTGAAGATTTTCATGTTGTTCACTTGTCATATAATTTATTTGAAAATGCCATAACAAAGTAAAAATACAAAATTAAATACATCAGGAAATCCAGGTTCCAAGCCTGTCCTATCAGTTTTCAGAATAAGAAAACCAATAACAGAGTAAGAGAATAAGACATAAATGCAATTGCCCAACTGAGAAAAAACCTTCAAAGAAGTTTTAAGGGCAGAGCGCACCAATAGATATCCTCAAGTGAAGCATTCCAGCTCTGATGTTGCTAATCTACTTAAAGCTTCTGAAGGAAGATAAACTCAGGCCTGATTTGCACATTTCAACTGTGTCCCCTCAACTTTGCTTATATGTGATTTTTATGTTGAAATGATTTCAAAAGCAAACCCACTATGATGGTGTTCTAACTTTTTGTGGCTAGAGTTATTATTTATTAACTTGTTACCCTTGTAATATTAACTTGTTATATTAACTTGTTTTTATATTTGTCTTGGAATAGTATTACATGCCTTCATGCTGAAACAAAGAAGAGAACCTTGTCCTAAGAACAGTCAAGACTCTAAGAGTTTGCTGATATTGACATGATTTCCACTCTCTTCCCTTCCCCAGCTCCTAGCCCTACGGCCCTAGTTTCTCTTTTAGACTTGCCTTGTCGTTTTCTGAATGTGCCTCTGGGCTGCTTTAACTGAGCCAAGAGAAATCTAACCCTCTCCCTTCCTTTTCTCCACCTTCCTTAAATTAGTTTTCTGCCTGAGTAGAGAGTTAAATGATCACAGGGAAGGGAGAAGGGCTGTCCAAATATATTCCATAGCTAGCCCTAAAGAGCAGGTAGTGTTTCACATCTGGGAAGGGTGGGGTAGATTGAGACCTTCCATTTTTGGTGGCAGTGAATTCTACCTCATAATACAGGACTATCTAGAAATTATTCTAGTGCTAAGAAATGTATGCCACTAACTTCTGGTAAAGTAATGCAAAATATATGAATTGTGATCGTGCACATCTAATATCTCTCAATATTATGAACTATTCAATATCCTCTTTCCCTCCCTCTTCCCCACCTGGTGACCACTGGCTGAATAATCCCTTCCATGTGAACCTCACACAGTGGTCATCCTGTTTGTTGGGAGCAAAACATGAAGCTGGCCACAGCAGGAATTTGAGACTGCTGTTCTCAAAGACTGATCTGATGGTAGCCAATGCCATCCTCATGGCATCAGGCAGATACTGGCAAAAACCAGCCCTCAGCAAATCACTGCAGTGTTCCTGAATTGCCAGACAAAAATTTGGTCTGTGGTTAGTATATTATTTATAAATTGACATAAAAGCAGCACATCATAAGAGAAAATTAAATTGAACAGAACGTTTCCTAAGCAGAAAATATGTGGAGTTAGAAAGCTGGCGGAGCAATGGTAGTTGCAGGAAGGGGGAAGCCTTCCTCCTGTTGAAGATTTCTTTGGCATTTCCTCTCACTTCTCCCTTCATAGAGGTGGAGGAGCTAACAACTACTTGAGAAGAATTGTTAAAAGGGTGGGAGAAAGTGTTCTGCTTTGCCTCTGATGTTCTCATCTGTAGGAAATGATGGACCCTAATTATGCAGATTTCCTTAGTGAATTATCTCTCTCCACTTTCTCTTACAGGAAATAATAGAGGGTAACAGTGTTCATTAAGTATGTTGGGCTTCTATCCTTGGAGACTAAATTCTCCCCAGCGCTGCTTGTGTGGTATATGCAGTGTGAGCTCTTCACATTAGCGTACTTCAGTCCTCCATAATTCACTCTGGACAACCACAGGAGAAAAGTGTAATTTAGTGCATGAAAGTGCATGCATATTATTACAGGAAAACCCTATCTGCCCCTGGGGAAAAGAAAAAAACATTAAAAAATTGCACACATGACATAGTCTTTTGGACTGAGGTGAAGCTGCCTGAGCTCAATGGCCTCCAATCTGCATCATTTCTCCCTAGAACAGCTACATGTGTGTGTCCATGTGTGTGTCCATGTGTGTACAGTTGCCCTGTGTACAATGGTTCCCCTCGCATTGTGTCAAGTGGTTTCATGTCCTTTGCCCAGGAGGGCAGAACCATGGGAACACTTTTGCTTTCAGGACAAACAGCTTTCACCCATCTGGTACCTCAGTGCTTCCCACCCTTTGCACTCCTACAAATGTAAGCAGGAAAAAGAGACTGGGATATCCCGGAAGGAGGATTCTCAGCAATATAAGGGATGATAGTGTAAAAGGACAGCCGTGTGAACCACTGGTGTTGGAGATCTTGATAAGCCTTGCTGGTAGGGGGCCTGAGGGGAACTGGGATGCCTTTCCTCCCCTCTCACACATCTCCCTTGTCTTCTTCCTTCAGGCCTGTGAAACTCTTTTTCTTACAGCCCCAATTGCTAAAAATGGACAGCAGTGGCTGTTTTCTGACATTGATCCACACATGAGAGGCAGAAGAGGCATTACGAAGGTACCCAGATGATGCTGATCCATAGTAAGTCACTGGACATCAATACCTGATGTGCTTGGTCTCTAAAAGCAGAACTCTGGAGTACACTGTTATATAGCCTCCCTCTTTTCTGTGTTTTAACCTAAGAGAGTGACAGCGGTGACATTTGTGGTCAAGTTCAAGGTTGAGGCTATGGCATGTTCAGGGGATGGGAGGAGTAGACTGAGAGTTCAGTCTCGCACGAAACACCAAGTTTCTATTTCACATCATGGATTTAAGGCCTTGGCATGTTTTCGATCTCATAAATACTGGCGTAGCATATTTACTATATCTAGAGAGAACGTCTGGAATTCAGATTGTTTTATGTAGTGTTTAATATAGTTGAGGTAGATGGGAAGCAGTATGGGACACCATAATTTTCCACATGGAATATTGTTCCAGGATGCTTCTGAGGCGCTGGCTCCACCACCATCATACCGTACTTCTTAAATAGAAGATGTTAAATAGAAACAGGTGTTCACCCTGTGAAGGCAAGATTGGATGGTACTCTGCATTTTGACATGACGTCCAAAGAAGTGTGTCCTGGTTTAGTGCTGCAAAGACTGTTAGAGTACAAGTGTTTGTTATTTAAGTGAGGCTGGCATTAATCATCAAAGTCAGTGTTATCCATTCCATGCTATGGTACAGCATAGTAAACACATGTGCCAGTGCATATGCACAAACCTTATGTGAAAATATAAACCACTTGTATTTGCTTAGAACAAGACTCTGGTATTGGCATTCTCCCCTTACTTTAGACAGATATTATTTCTAGATGAAAAGACATCTGCAAACTGTTTTTGTGGTGGTGGGGCAGGAAATATTTTATAGGCGTTACATGACTATATAGTATGAATATTCAGGCTACGTTTTATTAAAGTACATAACTCCTCTGACATAACTGGGTTATTTCTTCCTCTAAATTTAGCATACAGGAACACTTATTTGCTTAATAAGGAGCAATATTTACTTTCAGAATCCCATGATATTTACTTTTGGACCCAAATCAGTTTCTGATTACTTCAGTGGAGATTGGGTCAAATTCTCCCTGACTTTTGCGAAAAGGAGATGAGTCCTCTCTCAACATTTTTCTTTTCCAAACAGAGGACATGTATCAAAAGCAGATGTCCAAAAAGTGCCGAAGAAAGACTAAACGAGGAGGATGTAACCTGGAGAGTAGATACTATTATAATCGTTACATAGAGTTCGTCGCCAGTTTTCCGTGCTGAGCTTATTATGAGAGAGTTCCCAGAAGACAGAAACCAATTAACTCTTTATTCTGGCAGTGATTATTCTAGGTGTTCTTTAATGGGCATTATTCTTACTAAATTATGAATGAGCTTTATAGTAAGACAAATGCCATTATCAGAGTTATTTATTCATGGTCTGTCATCCCTAACATCCCCACACTATTTTTTGTCAAAGTTTAGTATTGATCATTTGCTTTAATCAGATGCATCAAGGGACACTCAAAGAATCAGCAACTGTAGGTTTGAATATCAGCATCTCTCTCTGGGTCTTTGCCAGGTCTAAGTGAGTACCAAGGCCATGTCAAGCATTAGGTAACAAGGCTGGTAAGTGGGAGCTTACTCTTCTTACATTAGGATAAGTGTCTTTGTGTCCCCCAAACTCTAACTTGACTGATGATTAATCACTCTGCACTGACATGCCCATTATTCTGTTTCTCTACTTGATTCTGAAATCCTCTGGGGCTCTGCAGGGACAATGCCCTGAAGAATTGCTGGGAGGGCAGAAGGGTCTTGCTCACCCTAATGGTATTGACTGCTGTTCCCTCTGTCTTGCCAGGTAAAATCCTCTAAGATGCAAGTAAATATTCTCTGCTCCATGGTAGCTATAAAGCTCAAGCCAAGTCTAAAATCAGCATTGCATTTGATGGGGCAATTTAAAATGATACAATGTCTATTACTTTTTATACTGCTTACCAAGCAGAAGGGAGAAAAGCATCTCTTACGGCTCAGCGAATGCTTGCTTCTGCATCAATCTACATGTGGCAAAGGATGCTTTATTTTCAGTCTTTATGTCTTTACACTAAGGTTCAGCTTTGCAGATACTAAATCCAGGCACATTAAGAATTTTGCTCTCCTTTTTCTTTCTCCACTGATGTATATTGTGTCCCTGAAACACTGGTTAGCAGGCACTTCACTTTAGGCATGAGAAAGCGAAAGGTCTAGGTGTAAGTTAGTCACCATAGATGTTTTCTTAACTCAGGAGAAATGGGCACCTCGACGTGGCAGTTTAAGAAGGGCATTTAAGAAGCAGCAGACAGGCTTAAACACTAAGACTATTTTTATACTACTGCACTGAGCCAAGCTGTCACACAGTCCTGCACACAGGACATGACCATCCATATGGTCAAATTGCCAACACCATCAGAGCATCCTAACACTTTCCCAGACAGTGCCCACACATAGTTCAGGGCTCAGCATGGGCCTGACACATCCTCAGTAAGTGTATTAAATGCCGTTAGTCTGTTTTGGAGCACAAGAGATTTTAATCATGGGTATGAAAAAGTTAGCCCAGAGTTGGAGAATATGTCCAGTTCCATGTTATTTTCTAATACCTGTGATATAGTGGGAGAACAAGGCAATCCCATCTTGGAACAGTATAAAGCAATCCTAAAGCTCTGCAACATGCCCTTAGGGGGTAGATTTACTATACTGGAACAGATCAATATATTAAGGTCCAATCTTTGTAATTTTTAGCACCAACTGGAAAGCCAGCCTTTGAGGATATTTCTGTTTTCAGCCATCAGATCACAGATCTAGAGCAACTTCTCTGAGGTTTAAGCAGTTGCTCTGTGTTAAAACTGCTAGAAGTTCAGGCCTACTGAGTTCAGAGTTTGATCCTTACAACAGAGCAAAAGTCTTTCAGACACAGAAAAACTCGCTGAAAAATTTCAAACTCAGCTCCATAGGGCCTGATTTGTAAAAAAGGGCAATACTCTGTTTGCCACATAGCCCACTAGACTTGTCCAAAATATGAAAGAAAAAAACAGGCTTGCTCCTACTTAAGTTTATTACCAGGATAATTATCCTTGTACAAATTATCTATAACATAGTACTTCTGTAAACATCTTCTACAGTTGCTATTAAAGATTGCAACATATTTCAAAATCATGATTTACCACAGCTCATTATATTTTGGCACAACCTGACCTCCTTATCTTCCTGCTGGAAAAGATAGAAAGAGATAGAGTGCACCTATCCCTTTCAAAATGAGATACACAATTCCCTCCTTCTCTCCTCACTAATATACTTCTTCTGAATTCCAAAGTCCCATCGTTTTATGCAGGCCCATCTGCTGCTATTTTGAGGCAACTATTCTTCTGGCTCTGGAGTGCTGGGTAGCACTCCTGTTAAAGTCTGTCACTGTCTCTGGTTAATCAGCTGGAGAAGCTGCTGCTGCTATCTCTGCAGCACTCAGTGCCCATGACAGCCTGGGGAACAAGAGGATTGGAAGAGAACCTGTTTCTCCCACATGCTAGTGGAGAACAGATCACCCTGGCGCCAGCCTTTTTTTTTTCCCTGCTTCTGTATATTTTGTGCTGTAGCAATAAATAGTCTTGATAGTGACTCACAGGAATTTAAGCTACGGCCAGCAAAATGGGTCATGTATTAATTTTAAATAATTTAAATTGGAGATATCCAAGGTAAACCTAAGACTTCACATAGAATTGCAGAGGCATTTAGGGGGCAGGCAGTGTAGTTAATCGGTTGTCATTTTGATGGATAAATTAACACATATTTTAAAAATAATTTTGTGTACACTTTGTGTTCATGCATGTAGAAGTTCTACCAGAACCAAAGTCTAAAGTTCTGATCTGGATAAAGCATTTCATTCTCCAGCTTTTCTAGTGAAAGAGAAACACATTTGGGAAAGGAGGTCAAACTTCACCAAGGAGTCACAGGAGGCAGATCCACGCATGGAGGGCATGGTTTGGACCAGGCTGCTGCTGCCCCCAGCTCTTGGTCAGTCTGCCCCCCATGAATAGCTCTTCCCTTTCAGAGAGCTGCATCTTTGTGGCACTGCAGAGCCTGTGATTGGGAGATAGCCCTCTCTTGGTTTGCTTAATAACACCACACTATTGAGCCCTGATTCACAAGGAGAGCAGCTGCCTGTGTACCTGAGGTGAGGTGGGCTACTGAAGGCAGAAACCTCAGCCAGAGTTCTTAATTTTTTTCATTGATACATAACTCCTTACATAGATTCCACATGGGTTCAGCTGGATATCTGGTTGACCTGAAACTTCACTATCTGGTTTGATTTTTTTTCCTTTCTCTCTAGGGCTTTTAGTGTCTCCATCCTGAGTGTGGGTAGACTTGATCCATATGGGTCCATTCCAACTTGAAATATCCTATGATTCTGTGTCACTAATAGACATCTAATCCACTTTAAACCAAAGTTTACAATTCTAAAGCAAGTACACTCAGTGGAAAATGTCACCCATATTTTTCAGCTATGACTCAGATTGGAAGTTCTATCTTTGTATAAAAAGGTTTTTCTCATTTTCAGTGGCCGTTTTTATTGATTTTATTTTTTTTCTGGATGGATAGTAAAGTTGTTCTGTTTTATTTATTTTTTTGTTTGTTTCCTGGGCTTTGTCAGGGCTTAGAATACATTTCTTGTATAGTGAAGATAACATTTGACGAATCAAATGTTTGACAACATTTTCTTGCTTGTCAGAAAAGGCATTCAGAGTGCTGATTTTATAAGACCTAATCTGTGCATTCTACAGCAGCAGCTGAACTTTCCTTTGTAACTTAGTATAATGTCTCTGCCTTCCTTCCTGCATTCTAATCTCTGGGCATATGCAGTTATGAAATGTCATACATGCTATTTACACCTTTATTCTAAATGAGGTGCAGAAAACGGCCTTATCATGCCAGTGTCATTTTCCTTTCAGAGCTTGAAATATAAAGGGCTAATTGCCAGCTTTTGCTTATTTACAATTACTGCGCCAAATCCATGTCTGCTTTTTCTGAGGTTCTGGAATCATGGTTTGGACCATTAATGTTATTATTGCTACTACTGTTATTTATTGTTCTTATAATGGTGTACATATGTAAATGATACTTTTCAACTAAAATTAAGACTTTCTTCTAGTTTTGATATATTTAGGTAGTGCTAAATGAAATAATGGCAATAATGATTTAAAGACACACGTACCTCTCACCACACAGAAAGAGTGCTGACTGTGAAGTTTGGTCAAAGCATGATTAAAGGAAAATTGTCAAGATACAAAAGGATTTATGCATGCATTTATTACTTGCACTAGTGGGAGTTCCACCAATAAATCCCTTGGGATGTACATGAACCTACATTCTTCAGTGCTAGTGGGAACAGACTTTATCTTCAGCAATCATTTTATTTCCACACTTTAATGTTCTCATTCTATAGTGCAGCTCTCTATAATTTTTCTAAAAGATTTTTTATCAGTCTTGATCAAGTGTGTTAGTTGATAAATGGTTGAGAGGTGCACACTATAAGAAAAGATGCAATGAGTCATGCTGTTTCCTAGAAACCAGACAGCAAATAGCTTTCAGCAACTACTTCAGCCTTCACTACTCTAGTACTCTCTTAAGATGTAATATATACTTCCACATTACCTATATGTTAACTTGCCCAGGAAAATTGAGAAGGAACTCTAATGAAACAAAGTTTAAGTGGAGTTCTCCAGTACCTGCTCAGAGGAATGAGACTGATGTTGAAAGAAGGCAAGAAGATGATGGCAAAATAAATAAGAAGGGGAAATATTTCCCCCGCAGTTCGGCCCAGTTGGAATGTGGGCTTCTGCCAAAAGAGTGGGCCAGCTCTTGCCCTGTGCCTCTGACTACACATTCTTTTCCCTGGTGTAGTACTGGCTGGCATATCATCATATGAACAAGCTGATTTATCTTAAAAACACACACACACACAAAAAAAAAGAGATCAGTGTTCTGTGTTGTGAGGCTATGCAATTGCTACTGCCAGCGCAAGAGACGCATCATGAACAGAAGGCAGGAAATGTGGGGGAAAGACTGGAAAGACTGCTTTAGGCTACAGTGCTGTCTAAGACTGCTCACTGAGAACTACACCCTCAACTAGAGTGGTTTATTTTGAAGTAACACATTTTTAATTTTACTAAATAAACAAGCTGAGGCTAGAGGGGACCTGGGGTAATATCATGAACAGTTGAGAGTATCATTGCTGCAAGAGCTATTCCAGGAACCTCCTTTGTGCTTGATGTGGTGTGGAGGTATTGCACATAATGCAGGATATAATACAGACTATTGCAGATGGACTCTAGCAGATCCAACACTTAGTGAAGGATCTGCTGAATGACATTCAGTCACTGCCCTGAGATATGAACAGGGAAAGGTCCCTAGGCAAGGAATATACAGAAACTTCTTAGAACCGAGTCTGGAACACTGATAGAACCTCTTTGAAAAGTCACTCCAAAGCAATTGTCTTCTCCAGTGGCCTGTCTACATAAAAAGAGGCTTCCTCCTAGGACTCCAATGAGATGAATTGGGATTTTTTCTTACTTGCATTTAGCAGGTAGAAAACTAAGAAAAATAAGATAAATAATATGCAAAAAAATGGAGTAAATCTTCATAAGTATTACTGTTATTGGGCTCAAGAGGCTGAGACCCTCATTTCTGTGCCCTGATGATCTTACCACATCTCTCTAGATCCTGCAGCAATAGTTTCTATGGCAATGACCTACAAGAAAAATATTTGCATATGCCTTTACTGATCTTGCATTTCCTTTAAATACTATTAGAATAAATTAGTAATAAAGGATAAACCCTGGAAGTGTCCTGTGTGGAAATTATGAAGGAGAGCACCAAATACCTTCTCCTTTTCCATTTGCAATAATCCTAGGAGCCCTCATGCCAGCTCCAAAGCCACAGTGACTCTGACTCTCAGGAGCCATAGCATGGGTGCACTGAACATCCTGAGGCACCCCCTTAATGAAACAATTATAAGGAGCATGATACTTCTGACACCTGCCTGTGACTCACTGGGTCCCTGAGCTACTCAGATGTAAGTGCTCTGCTCAGACAGAATGTCTCTGGCAGCTGTTACGTAGGAGACCCTTCTTATAGGTGTTCACAGTGATATGGTCTAAATTTTATGCCGTGTTCTTCAAAGGTGAAATAATGAAAATAAAGTCATTAAATGGACCTATGATAGAGGTTGAACTAAACTTTCTTCGTATAAAATCAGTTAAAATGCATATTTCTTTCCCAGATGCAGTGCTAGCTGCCATATCATCAACTATATGAACACAGAAAAGAAAAAGATGTTAGTGTTCTATTACCCTATAGAGGTAGGAATGTGTTTTACACTGTCATCACAAAAGAGATTTTTTTTTTCTATGTTTAACCTAAGAACTTGTTCTAAAAGACTATCCAGACTTTTGTGAGGGAATGGAAGGGGGTCTTCGCTAGCTTCTTGACACTACAGATGAGGTTACTAAGAGACAGCAATCTGGAATCTGATCTCAGGTTTCCAGGACGTGAGTAAGCCTGATCTTGAAAGGTCTGGAAGGATGATCTATTCATCTTCCCTGAGGATGTTTTGTTTCTCATGGAACCCATATCTTCTTTCGGTTTGCTCCTACCTTGAGGTTGTAATCCCCTGTTTGTCGTATGATCAGAATTCCCACAGCAACACATTATGATGTCACAAGAAGAGATTTATGAAGCCATAGGATAAAAAAGCAGGAAGAAGGTCTCTGTTGTGAGACAGTCTTGTCTACAAATTCTTTTTGTAGCAATTGCCCAAATGGGAGGAAACCGATCTCACAGAAGTTGTATTTTAACCATCTAAGTGACTTGTTATCAAAGTGTGACTGTACATGGATATTCAACAGCAGGTTTTGTGCTTTAAAGATCATTCATAAATCCTGACTGAATACACTAAAATCCTTGGAGGCGATTTCACAGCTGTCATTAACAAAACAAGGAGAATGCATCAGCGTGGACAACAACTATATCAAGTGTGTAAAAGGAAAGAAGAGATCCTGGGAGCCACTGAAGGCTGCTTAAGGGACATTCTAAGGAGTGATCATTCCTAAGGTGGCACCATCCCTTTCACAGCTTCATGGCAAGCAGGGAAGTACAGAGTCTGTACTTTTTCAGAGTAATCATTAGTTCTACGTGAATACCTACTTGGCTCTGTCTCAGCTGGATTGCCTCATTTTGGGTAATACGTAGTGCCCATTGCAGACACATTCATGACTCTAAGACAGACCTCTGAAGGATTTTCTCCTGCAGTGGGTGGGCTGTAGAGCTTTAGGGCTTGTGAGTAGTCAGCCGCATGTTGTGGTGTAGGGCTTGGCTAAGAAATTCACCCTTTCTGCTTAATCTCTTCCACCCTTGTTTGGCTCACAGAGCAGAAGAAAGACTTTGGAGTGATTTGGAGATGGAAGGATTCTGTTTGCCTATGTACATTTTGGAAACTGTGTGCATAGAGTTTTCTCTCTGTGACCCTCTACTGGTATATATACTCTTCCTTGACTTGTCCTGGTTTGTGCTTCCCTCGGAGTGACCAGAATAGTGTTTTTAATCTAACTTGCACAATGATCTGGCATTTTACTGAGATGCAACCAAATGTGACTTCTGGAAAAAATTTCTCATCAGTGACACTTTTAGTGGGATTCTAGTCCAAATTCTGGACCTCAGAATCTCCTGTGGTTTAGCTTAACACTAACTTCAAACCAGAAGCATATTTTGCAGACTGTAATCAGGTGCCATAAAGAATATCTGAATTTCTATAAGAATATCTATCTGAAATGCAAAATTAACTTTGTCTTGGGTATGAGGTTTCTACCAGGTCACTATAACTGAAACATCCTCTGATTCAAAAAAATGTGAAAGAAAGTTTATTTTTTTCCAATTATTTTGAAGAATAAAATCCTTCATGAAGATCACATTGAAAACTATAAGATGGTCTCAAGTCATTCAATTGTTGAAAGTTTATTGCTGATTTTTCACATGGTCACAAGCTACCCAGAAACATGAAAAATTGAGTCTTGTAGTCATATAAGTCACACAAACAAGCTTTTTTTTTTTTTTTCTCTGCTGCAGACATAGGCTGCAATTTTACATGAGTCAGTGATGTCTCCAAAAGGTCCCAGCATCCTCCTGCATCTGGCGTTTATCACCGTTATCCCACTGCTCTTTTTGTAATGTTGTCAAAACTTTGTGTGAACTCTCTTATGGACTTGATCAGACAAAATCATATAATTATTGAATCAGGTTGGAAAAGACCTTTAAGATCAAGTCCAACCATTAGCTTAGTTCTACCAAGTCCACTACTAAACCATGTCCTTAAGCACCATGTCTACACATCTTTTAAATAAATAGCGACATAAAGGCAGAAAAAAGCAGCTTTCAGTGGTAGGTGTAAGACCGCTTTTGTTGGCATTAATTCTCACTGAAAGTGACTTAAAATGATTATGAAATTAAAATTGTATTTGTGTATATGTGTGTTGGCTTAAATTCTCTTCACGCTGTTGCTTGTACAAATTGTATCTCTATGAAATTAAAATTTACCTGGAATGTTTTACAGGCCTGTCCCAAAATACTAATCCTAGAACCAGCTAAGTCTTGGTGTCAGTATCAGATCTTCTCTCCATACCAACTCCAGTTTAGACTTGATCCTAATACCCATCATTTGATCTAACATCAGCCTTTGACCTTCATACATATGGGTTAAATGCTGGGTAGCAGAGTATTCAGAAGGTTTGGTGGCTTCTGCTAGACTTTCAAGATAGCTCTGATTATGGTACTTGATTTATTACTTCTTGTTGGAATTGCATAGACATTCTGATTATGAACAAGCACTGAACAGCTGTGGCACTAAAAGAGATGGGCAGACACAGCAGGCAGAGACAATACATGGAGCTTGATGCAATTCCTTAAAACTGTTATTGATATATGTTTTAGTGTCATTCGCTTTAAGAAGGTAATTCAAAACAACACTATTTTAAAAATGCACAGAATTAAGTAACAATCATATTGATATATTTGGAGTTCCTTATTTCTTGAAAAATGAGTTGTCATGCTATTTTAAATTCATCACAAGTGCAGCCAGTAAGCAGAAAATAAAATCCCCCCTTAAAGAATATATTAATTTGTACTCAAATTTCCAAAGCTCATGTTTTTTTCTTATTTAAAACTTGTCCAGCTCTTATGAGTTGGACTACTGCATCCTCAGACACAGGGAAAAAATACACAAGTTTTAAAAATTATTGTTCTCTAAACAGTTTGAATGCCAAATGGTAAATGAATAATGAAACAAAGAAAGTATGTTCCTTGAACATGGCTCACGTTAGGCTTACACCCACACTTTCCTTAAATAACTCATGTAGTGCAACTCTAGCTATTTACTTTGTATCTCTCAGCCCACACTAATGTTTCTTTGGGCCCCTAAGGTTCTGCCATTTGAGGATGTGAAATGACTTTACAAATATGATCAGATCACAATGAATAGGTATTTCATGATCTCCATTTCAGAAATGTGGGTCCTGAGGCACAGAAGCTTAAGTGACATTCCCAGAAACTGAGAAGCAAGTGAGAGAGATAAGCCCAGAGACCCTGACCTCTCTGTCCTGCTCACTAACCACAAAACAGCATGTCTTCTGCGTGCCTCAGAGCTTTTGCCATTGCCGCTGGGGAACTGACAGTTCAGAGCTGTCTCTGTACTTGGCTCTTTTGCAAAATTCACTGTGTAGCAAGAGTAATCTAACGAAGTTTTTAAGGTGAACAGTGAAAGTGCCAGAATGGAATTTCACCACTTTAGCCTTAGAAAATGCAAGAGGTATGTTCCTTCTGGGGTGTCCCTGACAGACACCTGTCTCAACATCAGGTCAATTTCCCTTTGGCAACAGCCAAAGGCATATATCTGGGAGATGTAGAGGTCTGTTAAGGCTGAAAGACCTGGACACTATTACTACTTTTAATAGAGTCTAGCTAGCAGAGGTGCCAGCTAGACAGTATATGTTCCAGTGTTAAAGAAGCGCTGAACCTGAGTTTTGACAAGCCACAAAAGCCGTGATCTCTTGGGAGCCAGTTCATAAGATTTAGGGCGACCTTAAAACTGCTCTTTTTTTTTTTTTTTTAAAACAAAGACAAAAATCAGGGAGTCAAAAGATACCCCCATATGCCTCTCTCCTGACTGAAAATGGAAATCCATTGTCCATGAAAGATGTGTCAATGCTAATCTATATTCTAAAGGCTTTCCACATACGGTATCATATTTTTTCTGTGTTCCCGTGAATTCAGTTCAGGTCTAAGAACAAAGATGCACTTCTTGGCTTTCCCAGTTTGTTTCCTTAGTAAGGTGTGACAGTTCTTCAGGGCTTTTTGACCTGGGTTTTCCCCGCGTGGTGCTAGAGACCTTGTTTTGGCTCCTTGGTGATTGCAACAGGAAAGTTTTGAAGTTCACTTTCAAATAAATACTTTTTTGTTTCATTGCTCTTTGTAACAGTATTCAGTTCTTTGCCAGCACATATTGAAATAAATGTACCAAGTGACACCTCTTAAGTAGGCAGAAGTGGGAGAAACCTCTTGGGATGATGAAGTACTCTCTCCATCCTCTGTTAACACAGGCAGTCAGATTGTGTATTCTTTTCTATAAAATGAAAAACTTTTTAAAATTCCTTTTATGGTCTTCCTAAAAAAAGATGATCCAGAATTTGATATCTGTAATGGTTCTTTTTAATTTCTTCTCCGCAGTTGCTGTTAACTTAGAACAGTGTGAAAATGCTTGAGCTAATTTTAAATAAGGAGTATTTGAAACAATCTAGCAGGGCAGCGATACCCACCATGGGTTTGGTTTACTTCTCAGCATACAGGCATTTTTTAGCTGTGTCTGTATAGCACGAAGTATGGTTTTATATGACCAAATCTGTAGAGCGATACTTGATGCTGAGGAGTCCACATTCTTATTACAAACATTTAGGAGATTTTTCCTACTCTGCTTAGTTGAGTCTGATCCTGTGAACTGAGCACCCGTTAGTGGCTGGAGTTCACCAGATGAACTTTTATCACATATTACACTTTAATTTAATCTGAAAGGAACCCATCTTCTGCCCTCTAAAACCTTTCTGCAAGCTGAAGCAATAAGATCAGGAGATCTGTTTCAAAATTGGTGTGAATCAAAACTGATTTGTACAGATGTAAACGCATCTGCTTTCTTATGCTAAGCAAGCTGCGTGCATCTGTGTGTGGACATAGACAAACCTTCCCATGCTCTGAACGGGCCAGACGTGACTCAGCTGTGGTATGGGAGTGCTATGATCTAGCTATTAAATTTTAAGGAGAGCTAAAGTCTGTCTCTATTCTCTCAGTCTTGTTCTTGCTCTTCTAAAATGAAGTGCATGCCAAACTGGGAGTAATTTTCCTGGCGTTAATTTTAATACATCTTTTTGGAACAGGGGTAAACAGAACTGGACATGACTTCAGATAAGGTTAGTGTTTCGAGCTTGTCATTTAGATTCTGCAAATGCTGGTAGGCATCACTACATCAGTTACAGGCAGTTCCTATTTCAAGGCTATTTCAGCAATTGCAAAAAGATAGAAATTTAGCCATCAGCCACAAATAAGACAGGCAGACACCGCAGACCCAGAATAAAAGAATTACAGCATTCTGTACGACAACTCACCAGCCTACTCTGAGCAGCACCCAGACAATATTGTATATATAGTTAGAACTGATCCATGGTCAAGATGATACCATAGTCAGGACATATTTTCTATGAATTATAACTCCATTAATCTGAGAAATGTTACAGAGGGAAATCTGGGAAAAACACACAAATCTGCTGTCATGTTGCTTAGAAGTTATTACTGGGACAGATTTTAGAACACTTTTTTTCCCCAGCTGCTCAGATCTCAACACTCCTGGAGTTTGAAGCAGGCAATTTACAGGCCAGTAAGGATGGAGCAAATACTCTGATAGAAATGAAATTTCCAGGGTTATGTGTTTCAGATGTATTTGTGAAGTTGTAGCAGTCCTGTGAAGCTCCCACTGACTGGAAAAGGGGAAATATAACCTGCATTTTTAAAAAATGAAAAAAGAAAGACCTGTGTAACTATAGGCTAGTCAGTCTCATCTTGGTCCCTGGAAATATTATGGAGCAGATCCTATTTGAAACTGTGTTAAGGCACATGGAAGGAGGTGATTGGTGACAGCTAACGTGGCTTCAAGAAGGGCAAATCATGCCTGAAATGTTAGGGACCCCTCCATGACAGGGTTACAGCATTGACGGATAAGGAAAGAGGGACTAATGTCATCTCTGTGGACTTGTGCAAAGTGTTTGAAACTGCCCCATACAATATTCTTGTCTCTAAACTGGAGACACATGGATTTGATGGATAAGAAATTGGCTGGATGACTGCAGCCAGAGTTGAGACCAGTGCGGAGTAGTTTTCCTTCAGGAACCTGTACTGGGACCAGTGTTCATCATCTTTGTCAGCAGCACTGACGGTGAGATTGATGCACCCTCAGCAAGTATGATGACACCACACTGACAACACCAGTGTGTGGCAGACATGCTGGAGGGAAGGCACAAATACAGTCTGGGCAAAGAATGGATTGAAGGCAACCCTAATGAGAAAGACTTCAGGGTGTTGGTCAATGATGAAAAGCTCAGTATGACCCAGCAACGTGTATTTGCAGCTCAGAAAGCCAACTGTATCCTGGGCTGCATCAAAAGGAGCATGGCCAGCAGGTCAAGGAATGTGAATCTCTCCATCTACTCCTCTCTCATGAGACTCTGCCTTCAGTACTGTGTTCAGCTTTGGGACCAACATAAAAAGGACATGGACCTGTTGGAGTGAGTCCAGAGGAGAGCCATGATGATCCAAAAGCTGGAACACCTCTCTTATGAAGGCAGGCGGAAAGAGTTGGGTTTGCTCAGCCTGAGGAAGAGAAGGCTCCAAGAAGATTTTAGAGCAGTTTTCAGTGCCTAAAGGGGGCCTACAAGAAATCTGAAGAGAAACATTTTACAAGGGTATGTAGTGACAGGATGATGAAGAATGGCTTCAAAGTGAAAGAAGATAGATTTGATGTTAGGAAGAAATTGTTTACTGTTAAGGTGGTGAGACACTGGTACAGGTTGCCCAGAGGAGCTGTAGATGCTGCATCCCTGGAAATTTTCAAGGCCAAGTTGGATGGGGCTTTGAGCTACCTGATCTAGTGGAATGTGTTTCTGCTCATGGCAGGGGAGTTGGAACTAGATCCCTTAAGGTCCCTTCAAATCCAAATCATTCTATGATTCTATGATTCTGTTGTCTAATATATAGTTAATCACTGTATACATAACCATGACTACGCATTTATGCATCATAGACAGAAAACTTAACTATCTGTAGGAAAGAATATGCGTAGTTGCAAAATAAAAGGTTAAAAGAACAAAAAATATTGGAAAAACTTCTATTTTTGACAGCTATACATGTTAAATACATAAAAGGCTTAGAAATAGGAAGGCAGCACACTCCCAAACACTTCAAAGTTGATGTTGGGCACTTCATGTCAGAAATATAATTCTGACTGACATTTGTGGGAGTAGTATTCACAGGAAGGATTATACTGAACAGTAGCTTTGATTTGGCATACCTCTATTGTACCAGAAAGCATACTATAGATATTCCCAAGCCAGCTTCTCATTTGTTTTCAGGGTAATGTTGGTTTTGATAATCAGCTATACTGAATGGCAGAGTTACCTTGTTAGAGTCCTGTGCTATGTAAATGTAGTTCTTCTGCCACTAGTACTTGAGCAGTACTTGTTAGTGTCAGGGGGCTTTTGAGCAGTGTATTTGGGCAACAACCAAAGGTGTAGTATTGCTCTGGAAGGTGTGGACATCTCCTCAGCTGGTTCAAAAATTTACCTTCAGTGTTACTGATTTCATGCTCTATAAGGAGGCTCAAAAAGAATAATTTTCAATAAAAGAAGAAAAAAAGAAAAAAAAATTGAGAAGGGATGAACAAGGGTGTTGCAAAGTTATAAATTCTAAATGTCGAGATGAGATACTGAGATGAGCAGACTGAGTAAAAAAAGAAGGTAATGGAAACAATAGCATAATAAATACTTTCAGAAAAAATAATACAATAAATATATTCCATATGGCCAAGACAAGGGGCAACCCGGCTTTAAGGATAGTCTGCTGCATGCTGGGCTTTTTTTTCAGCTTGAATTGTGTCTCAGTGTGGGTTGTTTCTTTTTAGAGTAATTGAATCATTCTGGAAAAAAGAAAAAGGGAGGCTAGCAACCTTACAGCACTTAGGAAATAGTTTTAGAGTGTCACCAAAAACCCTCTGTCATTTTTTCTTTGATTTCTAGATACCTCTTAGAAATATTATTCCCACACTGGTGCTGGGGTGAGAGCCCAGGACTTATCCACTCTGTGCTGGACTCTGGCCAGAGGTATTCAGACTGTATATACTCTTTGCCAGATCTACTGAGAACCTGTGATGACATATTTGGAAGGGCAAGATATCTCTCAGAGTTCAGGGAACGGGTGGATTATCTGTCACTATAAGTGTGTACATGATCTGAATAATTGCTTGGTTTCAGTTTGCAATCTGGGCTGAGGTGCTGGTTCATTGCTGTGATTTCTGAACCAGGGAGTCCATCTTAAGTGTTTGGTAGGTGCTCTGGTTCTGTCCACCATATTTTCATAATAATTTTCAAAATTAGAGGGAAGCTTTTAAAAATGAAAGTCTTTTAGATGCTTTGTAGTTGTCTACCATACAATGAACTAAACTTCCATGACCTTCTGGGTCTTATACTAAGACCCTTGATGTAGGGTTAGCCTGGGGGGTGGGTTAGCTGGACGGCTGCCCAGCATGCCTAAGATTAGAGTGCATGACTGAATTTCTAGGTTAATGTTTATCCCCAATCAATTAGCGTTTTGGAAAGACATGAAACTCTGGCTTGCCCTGGGCAGTATTTAACTAAAGGCCAGCCATGTCTGGGAGCCCCAGAAGGTTGCAGATCTTGGCTCTGTGGGAGGCCCAGCTATACAGTGGCAAACAAGCTTTCCTCCAAAGATCCTCAGCACTCTGTTCGAAAGAATTTTTCATCCTCCACCTGTGGCCATGAAAGATGGTTGACAGATGGGCTGCTGTAATGGGGCATTGTGTAAATAGGATGCATTTAGTAAAAACACCAAGGGTTTGTATTTACAGGGGACTTACATGGCTTGTCATTGTAGATGAGGAGGGCTCCAGAAGAGACACTGCAGGCCTGCTGTATTAATTTCCTATGCAGAACAAAGTATTTTCTTATCCTTCATTAGCTTCTGTTATGAAGTAAATACAGCAGTTCAGGGAGGGAAGGAAAGAGATGCTCCTTTGGAATAACATTTGTCCTGGATATTAATGATAATTTTTTTAATACCTGACCTCTCAAACCTTGAACTTGCCTTGGCATTTGTGTTCATGTACAAAGGTTTTATTCCTGTGCAGAATAACCAGAGATATAGTAGACTGGGAAATCATGAGCAACAGAGTGGAGAGGACTCCAGTCTGTTGCTTTCAAGTATGAAATGATAGGATGGAAGGAAAGGTGAAGTAACATGTGAAGGAGAGCTATAAAACTGGCTGCAGAGGATTTACAGGAACCTGAAGGTTGGAAGTGGAATCTGAGAAATAACAGAGAAGATTGCAATAAAAAGAAGATGAAAGGAGAGAAAATATATCATTTCTACAAATTAGTGAGCATCTGAGATGAAGAAGACAGTCCCAAATAAAAATGGACAGATGAGCTGGAGAGGCAGAGGTACTGGAGGAGCCAGTGTGAAGGAAGATGGTGAGAAAGCAGGAGAGGTGATGAGCACTGGTCGCTGGGTGTCCCGACTGGCAGGTGGAGATGGTTGACTATCCTCTCCATTGCTGGCCTCAGCAGTGTGTCAGTTGGCAGAGATGGGAGCTGGCAGTATAACACTGACAGGAGGTTGAGCAACATGTGATTTCACTGGCAAAGGACAGCTGTTCCCAAGGGACTTTAAAGTTTTTGATATATATAGAAGCAGGTCTGGCTCTCGGGCATAAGGCCAGCAAGCAGGAGTCAGTACACATGTCCATGTTAGTATTTCCTTCTAGTGAGGTCCCAGTTTCAGTGAAAAATCTTGCTTTCAGGTCTGCCTAGGGCAGCTCCTGATTGCTGTTAAGCAAGTTCAGCATAGGGTCATCAGAGACAAAAGTGTCCCTCATCTTTGCTCCAATTCCTGCAATAGGACCACATTTCTGTTTCCAGTTTAGGAGGTTCAGCTGACAGTACAGAACAATTGCAGCCAACCAGACAGTACTGTGGCAGTCCACAGGGCTATTTTTGGAGGATGAAAAAGTTTGCTGGAATCTATACCAAATACCAATGGGTTCAGCCAGCAGGGAAATTTAGTACTACTTACCTCAGGTGCATCAACATTTCCAAGCCTTCATCGCTGGTGTTTTTTTGTGTGAAATGTTTAAAAAGTCTATTAATGTCTTTATTGTGCTGTTGACTGTGCTGAGAGCAGGAGCCGCCCTAGTTCCTGGGAAGATGTTAGAAGTCATGTTTCTTGTAGAGGATCCCCCTTCCTCTCCCTAGAAGTCAAAGTTGTGTGAACTGGCAGGGCAGTGAACTGTTTTGACTGGATGAGGGATGAGCCATCTCTTGAAATTATCATCAAATTAGTGTGGAATCAGGATATCAGATCCTGTAGAGGAAGATGGGCCTAAAAACGAGGCTTTGGCTGATGTCTCAAGGCTAGGTCTAAGGTTGCCTTTCTGGTCATTGGATTTCAGTTCCAATGCAGCTCCCAAATGAAGAAAGAGTGTATCACTTTAAAGATAGTGGTACTTCTGTGTAATTTATTGAGCAACTTGTGCCTTCCAAACAAAAAAAAAAAAAAAAAAAAAAAAAAAAAAAAGAAACTACAGACATCTTTGTTGATTTTTCTTTCCTGATTTCAGTCAATTGTTAATAATCATGTTGTCATTTTTTTAAAGAGATGGCTCCAAAACTTCATTCATTCCACTTAGAAAGAGCTACCGCCAACCTATTACAAAACCTGTCATTATCTCACAAAGTCACATTCTTGACATCTCTTAAGTAAAGGTTTATTTTACACTTCAAAATCAGTCTGCAGAGCTGACTAAACTTCTTCAGAACTGTAAAGCCTGCTTCTGTCAAATATTTGGGAAAATAAAAATTGGTGTAAGAAAAATATTTGCTTTGGCTGGAAAATGAGTTGCCTTTTTTTCTGTATATTAGAAAATATTACTTTCTTTCCTTAAAAATTGAAATAGGAAGTCGAAGAAAGAAGATTAAGCATTTCCTATGTACTATATCTGATTTTATCAGTATCAGAAAATGGTGGCCGAAATAGTTCTCTGTACATTTAATTTCAAGCTCTGCATTTTTTTTTTTATCTATAACATACTGGAAAATTGTTGGACATCAAGCTAGTGTTCTGGATAGTTTGCAAAGACAGCTCTTTAAACTAGTTGATACAGGGTATCTGTGACTTGCAACTAAGTCTATGCTATATGACAATTTTGGCTTGGTTGTCAGACTTGGTTACACCATTAACCCACATGCAAGTATCTCTTTTTTATAATTGCAAGTGTTGGCAAAAAGTGCTGGAAATATCTTTCAGGTTTTCCAGCAGTTGATCCCATGTTATTTTTTTCTCTTATCACTAGCTCTGGTCATGAAAGCATGGTATTTACTAGGCAGTCTTCTAACTATAGAGAGAAATGATACAAGAGCTACTATAGACAACTCAGGTATTTTTTTTACAATTTCAGAACAAATCTCAACATGATGAAATATATGCATAAGTCTTTTCTCCTCCAGGCTTTACTCTTTTCACGACCTTGACCACAAAACCAAAAAAATTGGTCTGTTAAATGAAAGAAATAATAGACATTATTTGGGAATGATTTGTCAGAATAATTTATTAAATATAAAATTAAATTTTCACAAGATCAAAAATATTTATTCAGTTTTATCCTCTTCCCCTCCAGAAAAAAAAAAAAAAAAAAAATGGTATCTCTCAGAGGTCAGGAGATCTGGAGAATGGAAATTCTCCAGAGGTATCTCTCATCTGTTCAGTCACTCTCTGCTGTCATTCATTGCAAGCCAGGAAAGGAATCAATTTACCAGTCACTGGCCAGCAGTCAGAGCAGATGCACTTCTGATGATCACTGAGATAAGGCAAGGATACAGAAAATTCAGTTAATAAGCAGCTATCTTTAATACAAAGAAATTTTGATTGCTTCTAGCTAGGTAGTCTTGGACCTTATCGAATGTCTTCAGGTCACCTTTGGGTCAATTATGTTGATAACTGGAGTTCAGTAAAGTACATTGGGACTGGCACAGAAAAGCACACCTCAATGGTGGAGTTAAACCCTTAAAAGAATCCTTTCTTGGGATTATGCTGGTGCAGTCAAAGGGAAAAGGACAGGGAAGCTGTATGTGACAGCAAACAGGAACCACACTTCATATGTACTGTTGGACTTGCAAGGTAATTTCAAAAGGGATGATTTTGAATTTCTGCAAAAGAAATATATAAGCAAGGTATTTTTCTTCTTCAGTCCAATCATAAAATACTGGGACATAATCAGAGTGTTAGGTGTGGTTGGTCATCTCAGGTGCTCAGATCCACAAATTCACAACTCTTTCAGTACTAGGGCTTAAACCTGAAGTGTACCTATAATTTTAAGAGTAGGATTTATTTTGTTTTAACTGACCCATTAAAAATTAGGTATCTAAGTGGATTTTATAGCCTGTGGAGCAAAACAGGTACACATGCAAGGTGTCGTTGATATGATAGCTGACTTGCTCTCTCACAGAATCTAATTCTTCACATCCATTACAGATTGAATCTAGACAGATTAAACTAAACATGTTACATGTTAGTCAACTCAAGTTTGGTGAGATTAATCTTCACTGGTTTTCTTAAACACCCACCATAGGCAAACTTGCAAAATAGTCCAAGACCTGTCTCTAGCCTACAAGGATCTCCTACAAGGATCAGTGCCTTCTAGAACAAACCAAGCAGCTGATGTGCCCCTAATAACATCAGGAAACAGGAATGCAGCAAGTGACTTTTTTTCATCAATGAATAGGACACCCATCCAGAACAGAAGTTCAGCTTCTTCCTGGGTCTGGGTAGAAATGAGCCTTTATTCCCTGTCTCCTGGAATATGGGAAGTTGTAGATATCCTCATTCTCCCATCTTGAGTCTCTTCTGCTTTATATGGCCAACTTAAACATTCACTGAGAAAGAGGGGAAGCAAGTGCCACATAATAGAAGCTGGGTTAGAGAACTCTTATTTATTATAATGCTATGCTATTACACACTCCTAAAAATGATTTAAACCCTGGGATTGAGGGTCATCTCTCTTTTCTGTTTCATTGTTTAAATGTATCACATGAAGTGGAAGAACTTCAGCTTGCAGGAACAAGAACAATCTTTCACAAGACCCCTACAGCTCTTCTTAATGACTATGGTGCTTTAGAGAGTTGGGAAAACAGGATTTAAATTTGTTAGACAAAAGGGAATTGAACCCAGAACCACATACTCTGGTTTAGTGCCCCAATCTCTGGGGAAGTTTTGAAAATAGGGGTGAGGAATAATAGTATTTTTGTCTCCAGCAGGTTTGCAAAAAACCTGTTATAGAAACAGTTTTTTTTACCTAGCTTTCAGAGATAAATCAGCACAGCAATGGAACCAGTGTATGCCTATATCCTGGGGAATCAAGGAATTTTAGGGTTACAGAACAGCAGGAAAATCTTGGTAGTAACTTTTCATCAATATATTTTGAATTTGATCATATGGTCAAGTTGCTGTGTCCTACAGTGCACTACTGATGTCCAAACCTATTCTATATAAACTTTGGAATTTTTGTTTACATTTATCACACTTCTACTTATTACAGTTCAGGTCAGGAATACTGATTATTGATTCTGTTGCTTTTATGAGTTATGGAGGGTAAAGTTTTGTAATAAGTGATGTGCATTTTCTTAATTTACTAGTATAGTATTATTACTAGGAGATAAGCTTTGGATAAATCTAGGTATTTCAGGTCTAATGCATTCTTTCTTGTACTGACCTATGTTATCATACTGTATTTAACATATTTTTAAAATAAACACGCTCACATAGGCTGTAGATCAATGATTTATTTTTTTTTTTCTTACATAGGACGATTGATTTTTCTGGAAGCCTAAGGATTCAATATGACTGCCTACTTATTTTAATTTGTAGTGAAGTGTTTGCACTCTTATCCCAGTCATTTTGCTTGTCTAAGGTGGCCTGTCCGTTATAGTATATGACAAAAGTCTGATATAGGTTTCATATAACTTAGAATCAATTTAATACAAAATGACCAACAGAATTTCCACAGGGACAGAATGTAGTCTTTCAGCAGCTGATAGAATAATTCCTTATGAAATGATATCAACTGGGATACTGCAGCTTTCAAAGGAGTATAATATATTAAATGTCAATCAACACAGGTTATGAAAAGAGTTCTTGTCAAACCAACCATATGTCTTTCTCTGGTGGGATTACAAGCTGAGTTAAAAAAGGTAAATAACATTGATGCAATATACACAGATTTATGTCAGGCATTCATCTCAGTGCCCAGAAAACTTTTCTTTAAGAAATTGTAATGACTAAAAATCAACACAGCACACATTGAGTTTATTAGAACTAGCTAACTGGTAGGTCTCAAAATGTAAACAGGGAATCATAACTGAACAAATATGGTTTTGTGATCCTTGGAAGAGTGAGGAGAAGTTGGACTGTTATATCTTATTTATATTTTGTATCTGTGTGTCTGTGACTACATTAATAGATGCATTTCTGGGCTTCACCATCTTATGAAGTCATCTACAAACTGTGGAGGGGAGCAATTTGGGGAGAAGTACAGGCATTGTTACAAGACAAGAAAACAATGATTATAAGCTCAATGAGTTCAATCTGCTTAGTTTATCAAAGGAAAGGTTAGGAGATGACATAATCACAGTTTATAAATATCTCCATGGAGAGAATATATTTGATGATTAGGGGTTCTTCAGTTGAACAGACAAAGACATAACAAGATGCAGTAGACGGACACTGAAGCTGGATAAATTCATACTTAAAGGCATTAGTTTTATAAAGAAGATGATTGGATACGAGGAAGAAATTCTTTACTGTAAGGGTGGTGAGGCACTGGAATGGGTTGCCCAGGGAAGTTGTGAATGCTCCATCGCTGGCAGTGTTCAACCCTAACTATTCTATGATTCTATGAAGAGCCACAAGGTTTCCCTCTCCACTGACAGTTGAATACATCAAAAGCAGTGCAACCTCTCTGGAAAAGAGTTGTGATATGAATAACCATTTCAGCAAGTGTGAATAGCCTGGAGACTTTCAGAGTGAAAGTGCAACATGCTGTTGACTTGGCTGTTTTGGTTATGAGAAGGAAAAGAGAAAAAAATAATAATAATCAGGAACAGTCAGATTTATTTTCTTGGCTAAATATTTTCAGATTTTGCTTCTACTGCATGAAAGCAGATGATTACTAAGCTTTCAGATTTACTGAGTATTCTGAACCTTTTAGTCATCAACTTTGTTAATAAAATTCATGCTCAAAACCATAGGTACACCAAGGGCTACACAGCTAGCATCCACTGGCCAAGGGTAGGCAGCTCAGAACACAGGAAAGCCCTACTCCAAATTAACATGGCCAAGAAAATACTTTTGTGTTTTCCAGCTATGAGCTCCCATTATACTTGTGGGCTGGAAGTGCCTACTTTAGGGTGTGTTGACTATTTTGGCAGTTCTGCTGGTCATACTAACTTCACTTCCCCTACTAGCTACATGTAACCCAGCAGCCAGCTGCACTTAAACTACCTTAAACTTCAGGCTGACTCCCACCCATGCATTTTGCCCTTTTGTTGGTCCCAACTCCCCCACAATGAAAGCAGCCTAGGGTAAAGCTGATATATTCAACACTTGTAAAAGGTCTTAAAGTTAGCTGATATGAAGCCAGCCTACAAGTGACTGGTTTTAACCAGAGCAAGTTGTAACCTGACCACACAACTTGCAAGTGCAAGAACCTCTGAAGACTATCAGTCAGAAGTCACTCATGACTGAATTATGTTCTAGCTTAAGAAGGCCACAGTAATAATAAGGACACAGGTGATGCCACTGATTAGGGTAACATCTTACTTCACTGTTGTCCAGAAACTTGTAAACCACCCATCCAAAACCAATTGCTTCGCTATGCCTTTTCTCTCTCCCCTTGCATTTTCTTATGTTTTTATTTTCTTTGCCCCAACTCTTTCCCCCTCCACCCCTTTCCTTGCTTCCTCCTATTCTTTCCCTCCTCTCTGCTTACAAAGAACTGATGAACTAGTGCACTCTGAGCTGTCTCCACAATAGCAATAAATCACTAAAGTTTGAAACTTCAACATACCACAAAGTTATTCCTTCTCCTCCGCCAACTCTTTCAGAAAAGAGCTATGTTTACACAAAGTCCAAACAACACTAAGTTAGAGCTCTGTGGGTTTTTAACTGGGGGAGGGGAGGGTGGGAAGGGAAGCTGGGAAGAAAAGCCTTAGAAGCTTAAAGCTAGAAATTACATTTAATGCTATGCAAAATTGAGAGACTATAAGCAAGGGCAGTTGAGCCCTAGTTCTGACTGAGACACTAGGAAAGACTAACTGAGCAATTCTTTCATTTCCATCACTCAAAAGGAAATAAAAATTGTCCTTTTCCTTACAATTATGGCAAACTGCATGCTTGATGCACTGCCCAGTGCTGTACTTCCACTGATCCTTACTAGTCTCAGATGAAGGAACAAAGTACATGGAATTGAGAAAAACCTACCACAAACCCACTTACTGCCTGTCCACCTATATGCGAACGATGGAGCTCAGATTTTAACAACAGCTCACATCCTAGTTATAAGGCAACACATACTGAAGTACCATCCCTTCATGTGCTACACTTGAACCGCAAATCAGGTATGTTGGTAGCTGAAAAACACATTCAGAATGGGGTCAAGTCTGGTTAACTTATCCACAGTTCCCTTTATTCCTGTAATTCAGTAACCACCACCAAATTCCAGACAGATATTTGTAAGACACAGCATTTTTCACAACTCTCAGTGTGAACATCAAGTTCCTGGCCTCTCATCCCAGATCTGCCCCTCAGAGATTAGCATGTAATTCTTCCTTTTTCTGAAGGATTATCTTCCACTAACAATTTGAAGATGGACAACCACCAACAGAGCATACATAGTCAACAAGAGTGACAAGAAAATACTGCTGAAGTACAAGAGAAAGACACTTCGTAGAAAGAGTAAAACTTCATACAAACATTTTGTACAGTAATTGCAGCCATCTGGAAAATTGCTTTTACTTTTTTTCAAAACTAGGCCTAAAACTAGCAACTCCAGTCAGAAGTTGGATGACTTCTCTGCAGAAGTAACAGCTCCTATTATACTATATCACACTGTACATCAGCTATGACCCAGAACCACCCTTCTAAGCTTCAGAGGATGGAAAACTATATTGGATTTAAATTAGATGTCATGGTATACAAACTCATTCTCCATGTTCGTGTGACACACTAGACTAAGCATAAGGAAGAACTTAAAATGGGATTTAGATTATCTTGTCACCCTATTGCTGCAACCTAAAGAAGCATATTTTTTAAGATAACTGCCTGCATTACCTACTTAATGACAGGAAGGAAAGTGATTTTGAAGGCCTTCAGAAGGAGGTTCTGTGTCTATTACTAGGTGCCTCAGACAAAGAAATAAACACACCCAAACAAAAACCAACAATATAAGCAAAAAAAAAAAAAAAAGCAAACAAAAAAAACACAAACATGCACAGAAAAACAAACAAACAAAAAAAAAAAAAACAACAAAACAACCCACCACATGTTTCTGGAAGAACTCCATCCCCTGACAAGGAATCCAGTGGCTAGAGCTGTGCAATGGGCTGAATTATAGATCAGTACAATGATTTTCCCCATCTCAAACTCTGAGAGAACTCAGATACAGCCAGATCTGTACATCCCACAAAGAGGACCCAGGCTCATCAACAGTACTAGCTACTCACTGTTTCTCTTAATAGTAGCATTGAATTTAAAAATGGGTAACAATAGATTTGAATACCTGCATCTCTCACAAAATAGTCAACCCCTCATATCACCTGATGTTTCATATGACAAAAGATACACCTATCATCTAGGACATTTTACAACAAACTTCTGGCCCAACAAGCTTGATGACTGTGGATTCAAATTCCCCTCACCCCTCATGCATGCTGTTGAAATACCATTATTTCCATGCATCCTCCCAAAAGTTTCCTTTCTTCACCTCTGCCTCCTTCCCTATATAATACTATTGCTCTACTTTTCTCCTGCCCTCTTTCCATCACACCATCTGCATCACAGTCCAGCACTTCGTCTCACTTCCACTGCACAGCATCCAAGGAAAGGAGGATAGCCCAAGTCAGGCAAACAGGAGCTCAGGGTGTCCTACCAGGAAACTGGCTTGGAACAAATCTTTCTCTTCACTCTGGGAGAGGAGTAGTTGGACATTTTAAGCACAATGTTACAAAGTTTAATTTCATTATAATCTATATTAATATCCCAGCCATGTTAGCTAGCTCAGTGAGTGAAGTGTTGCTTGTTCCCGAGTTTCCTCTTCACTTTACAGAATTATACATTACAACCACATTTCTTCATGTCCTGATATGATAGTCAACTCGCAATGCCCGGGCCCAGACCTGACACTCCCTGGGCTAAGGAGCTTACAGGCAGATTCCTAATATGCAGTAATACTTTGCTGAGGTATAGATGCTTAACTTGGTCTCGGTTCTTCCTCCATTTTTATTGATGGTCCTGTCCAGTCATTTAGCAAAGGCCTTGGAAGCCTTTCAACAAACACAATCAAGACAAAGCTCTTATGTGAACTGCTAAGACTGCACACACCAAAATAAAAAAAATGATGATCTAGTGATTAGAACATCATCCAAGTTATAAGAAAATACTAATAACCTCTTCTGCCTCAAACTGACAGCGTAACTGAGCAGCTCACACAGCATAGTCATGACTCAAACACATCAGCTGGTACCTACCACACCACAGAAGCTGGTGGGTGAATGAGCAGTGAATTAGCTGCCCGAGGGCATATTTTCCTTCTCTCTCAGCAGACTGACAATTAGCATTTGCAGTATTTTCAGAGGCATATTGCATTAGCCTCAACATCAACCCCAGCTCTAATCTCTCACAGTAATATCACTATTGCATAATAATGTTTCCTGCATTGTTTTTTATCCCCTCTCCCCACATTTGACCTTTGCAGTATAAGCACGCATCTATAACACACATACCTGCTTTAGTGCAGAAAGCAGCAGCACTGTAGCACCCCAGCTGCACGTGGCAGAGACCGTGCACAACGCCTCTGCAACAGCAAAGGCAGAAAGATCGAAACCACAGGCTGAAGCACCAAGGGCATGCAGAGACAGCAGAAAGCATAAGGTAAAGAAAGGAAAGAGCACAGCTGACCGCAGTGGAAAAACTGCTACAGTTGTCTAGATAACAAGTACAGATAAGTTACAGACCTTTGATTCCAGGAACACATGCAGGGGAATGCTATTGGGATTTTCTCTGTACTGCTTTGTACACTTGAGCACGGCTCTTAAAAATCAATAGGTGCTGGGCCTTGGTTCATTACTTCTATTTTCCATTTAGATGTCTCCTCCTATTTGCTGATTAATTGTAGTAAATTAAGATGCCTTTGCAGCTTGAGCTACAGTTTTTTTTTCCTCATTTATAACAAAGCCTTAAGAACAAGCTACTGGCAGTTTTACATTTGTAAAAGGCTAATTAACTCATTTAGTAAGTACAGTGTGGAGATGATAAGGAATTTTGGGTTTTTAATCTTAACTTTCATGGGAGAGACTTGGCTTTTGAGCTACCCAAAGAAAATATATTTTAAAAACTATAAAAAGAAAATTGACTCATAAAGAATAAGAAAATAATTTAAATAAAGCTTTTCTAACAAGGTATCAGCATAGCTTATTTTAATTGCAATAAAAATAGAAATAAAAGTAAAAAAGGATTGTTACCTTAAATATCATTGTATTGTTAGAAAAAAAATCAAATGAAAGTACTTAGGTTAGTCCCTTATACCTTCTACACACATAATTCATCCTGCTAAAGAGGGAACACCTCGGGTAGCAATGATACAATTCAAAAACTCCCAGCGTTATCAGAGTACTTGACTTTGCTATGGATTTGATAGGCAGTAAAAGTCTACTCACAAGCTTGCAATTGCCTGCTAACATTTTGCATTGCCCCTTAACACTCCTAGACCATATTAACCGGTTCCCCAAATTAATACACACCCTGCAACAGATACTCAGTTCTGGTGTGTTGGGTATACCCCACATTGATAGGAACAGCTTTGGTCTGTGGCTCTGTACATGCCACCTGCACTCTGCTCAATGTGTAACTCATATCTGCTCTTGAGCATGTGCAGGAAGGATACTGAAACACAGCCCTGGCTGCACATTTCTTGAGGGTCACAGTGCCAACCTGCTTACTAGCAGACAGCATGCTGGGGCAGAAAACACCTATTTATTCTGCACAGTTTCCCAGCAGAGAAATCTGACATGCAGCATAAAGTGAGGAAAATTTGCATAGACTTACTGGTGAGCAGAAACACATTTCTAGGCAAGCTTAAGTTTGTGGCCATCATTCTAGGATTTTATGAAGAATTTTAAAACCAAAACCGCTAAAAGAAAAACTTCTTCCAATGAGTCTTGATGGGTTTTAAAGGAAGTTCACATTACCAGAATTACATCATTTTGTTTCCTAAAGAAGGAAACAAAATAAAGCAGCAACACTTACATTTAAAGCATTGATATACACAATATATTCCCTAAGCTACTTCATAAAATGAGTTCCTTCCACAAGTTCAAGTGATTAGTCCATTATCTAAAAGGTGACTGAAGTCTGTCCCACAAAAACAATACCCAGAAAACAGCTAGCAGCTCTCTGAAGGCATGCTGCTTCTCCCTGCGCAAAACATCCATGTCAAGCCTCTCCCCTTGGATATCACTTATTTCTGAAACTTTTCTGGAGCTTGACAGATACTCGGATGGCCGCTCTGCACTGTCACAACCAGTTTATTAACAGGAATCAAACTGCCTTAAAGACTAGATCAGGTCTTGCTCCATACTGTAACATACCCAGAATAGGGTCAGTATCACACTCAGACTACAAACACCTCATTAAGAAAAGACTTCGCCTTTTCTTTTATGTTTGTGCCAGTGCACACTGCAGTGAACCACAGGTTTCAGAAGTTAACATCAATACAAAGCTATAAAATAATTCAAGTAGTATTTATAGCTTTGCTACTAAACTCTCTGCTCAGAAAATGGATTGAGTAGCTGAATTTAGTGGGCAACCACTTTCCCGAGACCCATTTGGGTGCCAGAAAGCATCCTGACATAGCATTTGTTTGAGTATTTCTGACTCCTGGAGCTTTCTTCCTCCTTTCCTCTTTCCTCCTGAGAAAGCAGAAGCAATCACATCAACTATTTAACTACTTTAGTGCTAAAAAAAGAAAGTGAAAAAAGCCTTAGTAAACCAAAATGTTACTGAAAACAGCTATTAAAAAGGCTGAACTAAAAAATGATAGGTAAACATATTCTTCACTTTCCAGATGCCACAGTTGAACATTTCAGATAGTAGGATCTTTCAAAGTTCAACTTGTGCTTTCCCAAACCAAACAAGACAAACCACAGAAGCCTGCCATCTTTTCAGCTCCTGGGAAGATCACAGATGTGGCTGCTCATTATGGTCCCAGTCAAGTAACATGGTACACACACACCACCCACCCAGCTCTTCAGACATACCCTCCTATTTAAAGGGAATCCACTGTACTAAGAAATTAACTCTTTTTTTTGGTAAGTTCTGCAAATGTTAGTTTTTCCCCTTAATCGTTCACCATAGTGTTTTATGTTAAGGACACTGTGAAAGAGCAGTCAGTGGTCTGACATACCAGTTTAAAATAGAGATGTTTGGAAAGGATTTGTTCCGAGGCTCTAAACTAAACAAGATGGTTTGCAACCACTGCTTAAAATTAGCTTTTGTGGTTTGTTTTTAGATATTCCTAGTAACAAACTTAATCTGATTGCTCCCTTTTGGTTGACTTTATTGCACCTAGCAATCTAGAAGGTCAGTAATAGAAATTTCACTTAAAATACAGCTATTAATGCTCCTAAAGATAGCCTACTACATGAGTAAGCTATGTCACAGGCCTTAAGTTATTGTGTAGATTTTTTTTTTTTTCCCCATAGGACAATAAATGCTTGGCTAGGAATTAAGAGCTCTACATGCTTTTAGGATGAAATAGTTTGTCACCATTAAAACTAGACAGGAAGAAACTTTCCAAATGAAGGAACTGAACCCTGGCAGCTTCTCAATTCCTATGCCATATTTAACGGAAAGAACCTCCCACCATGGAACAAGTGTTTAACCATCAAAGATATACCACATTTCTTTTCTGAAATCCTTGGTTAGCCTACATTGTCTACTAATGCAGTATTTTGCCCTAGTTAATTGGCAAAGGCAGCTTTTTAGTTTCTTTCCAGCAGGAAACCAATTAAATAGATTCAAGAGCAAAGCAGAGCTACTTTAAAAACAAATGAGAAGGAGGAGCACAATAGCTGACTGCTGTGCTCTTCCCCAAGAGAGTTAGAATATCCATTTGTTTAAAAATTGGAGAAACAAGGGCAGTGCATCTCCTTTACACCAGTCAGCACAAATGGGAGCAAAAGCATGGCAACTGGAACAAAAGTGCTTGGTGTGCTTCAGAACTCATTTCGGTGTGAAAGGCCAGAGCAGTGCAGTGTAGGAAGACCTTACAATGCTACAGAAGATGGGAAATTGAGGTTTTTTTCAACCATACTATATTGGCTCTAAATGGAAAGTCAGGAGGTCAGGAGGTTTCTGCAACGGATATTAAAACCAACACTAACTGTAAGCTAAGGCAATGCTATATAACTTTAAGTTTCTGAAGTCTAATAGTGGCAGTCACACAGCTGTGCTAATAGGGAGTGCGGGAATATGACTGACAAAGCAACTAGGCCAGTAACTACCAACACATTTGTACTCTATCCATACTTAACAAAAAAAAAAATAAAGGTCTACAGAAAGCACTGAAAATGAGAAGGACGTGTAGACCAGGAAACATCTAAATACAAGGTTTAAAAACATAAAAAGCATAAACTGAGTTCATGGGGCTTCTATGTGGTTGTTAGCAAATTAACAAAGGTAACTCACCATATGTAAAAATACCTGATAAAGACAACAAAAAAAAAAAAATCAGTAGCATAAAAATATTCACAAGGAATGCCATCCAGAGGGACCTTGACACGCTTGTGGGGGGGGCTGATGCCAACCTGATGAAGGTTGACCATGACTACTGCAAGGTCTGACACATGGGTCAGAGCAATCCCAGGCACAGCTACAGGTTGGGCAGAGAAGGACTTGGAAGCGTTGGTCGATAAGAAGGCTGCGCGGAGACCTCATAGCATCCTTCCAGTACCTGAAGGGGACCTATAGGGATGCTGGGGAGGGACTCTTCATGAGGACTGCAGTGATAGGACAAAGGGTAATGGGCTCAAACTTAAACAGGGGAAGTTTAGATTGGAAATGACGAAGAATTTCTTTAGTCTAAGGGTGATGAGGCACTGGAATGGGTTGCCCAAGGAAGTTGTGAATGCTCCGTCGCTGGCAGTGTTCAAGGCTGGGTTAGACAGAGCTTTGGGTGGCATGGTTTAGTGGGAGGTGCCCCTGCCCATGGCAAGGGGGTTGGAACTAGATGATCATAAGGTCCTTTCTAATCCTAACTATTCTATGATTCTATCATTCTATGAATATAAAAGGAGCCTGTTACTGCTATAGAAAAATGGCAGTAGAGCAATAATTCAGATAGCTGGGAAGACCTCCTTTCCCATGAGTTGGTCAGCAATACAATCTCCAGCACTCAGGCATAACACTTTCATACCGAGTGGAAAAACTGGCTTAACTTCTAACCCAAGGTTTGAATCACTTGAGTTGGTTGAGGAAGATGCACCAATACCTCCCACTGACCTGAAATAACCAGGGTTCCTGCATGGTCAGAGACTTAGCAGATGGAAAAAGCAAAGTGGTATGTAGCGTATAAGGCAATATAATTATCCTGTGTCACAGACAGTTTGTACTCGCTCCTGCCTTCTCTACTAATATACAAAATGAAATGTTTTCTTCCGGGGAGATTGGCTTTACATTTTGGTTACAGAAAGTGTGGTTGAAAAGTGGGTGTTGTGCTTGGAACAGCAAGCAGTGAGGTTTGAGAGGGCTCCAAGTTCCTGGAGAAGTTCCCTACACATCCTTTGTGAAAGCTACTTTTCTTGTGCAGCTCAGCTTGTGCCTGTGACAGACCAGCCATCAACCTGCCTTCTCCTCCATCCTGCACTCCAGGCTCCACAGAAAAGGGAAACAGCACCTCAAAATTACGGCAGGTATGTTAAGATGACTACTAATCAATAAGCCTTTTACCATGGTGGCAAAGGAAAAAGAAGAAACTGACAGGTTCCCTCTTCGAGATGCAGAGCTCTTTCGCAGCTTCATTCTCACTGGCAGCTCTTACCCTACAGCATGATTTCAAGCCAACCTGAAAATTTTATAGGAAAATGACACTTGATTCTGATGAAGAGAAAGAAAGCCAGAATTGAAGAAAAAAACAGGAAGAGCTGAATTTCAAGCTATTGGGGATGGGAGGAAGATCTAGTAACACTAAGATGACAGCAAACACAGAAAGAACTATTGATCTCTATTGGAATGACTATACTAACAGGAAAATGGAAAATTGATCAGAAATAAAATTCAACACCCACTCTAATGTCTGAACCTACAAAGTGTCAAGAAAATTTCTCAAATACCACTGTAATGAATTTCTGTAAACTGCATTCAAAAAAAAAAAAAAATAGAAAGAGGAGAAGTTTTGCTTGTGAAAGCTCAGGAACTGCCTTTCCTAAACAGCAAGACCTATTTGCACAAGACAGATTGCTACAAGGACTGGTATGCAGTGGTTGCCTAACTCTTCTCTATGAAGGTCAAAATACACAGCAGCAGACAAGTGTCTTGACCTGTGCCTCTTTCCCTACTTCATACATTGCCAGGACATTCCAGCAGATTTAAGTGGAATTCAAATGCTTTTCCCTGCTGCTTTGTGCATCTGCAGTAGTCAGTGTCCTCTACTGAGAATTCACTGAGCAGAAGAGGAAAATAAAATAAAATAAATAAATAAATAAAATAATAAAGTCAGAAAAAAAAAAAACACAAAAGAACCTTCCCCTAAAAAACTAAAACAAAACACCAAAATATGAAATTAACTTTACCGACTCTTGCAATCCCCTTTTAATAGGAAAGTAGCTTACAGAACCTGAAACAAACTGTTGAGAAAAATCAATATCACATATACATAGAATCTGTTCAAAAAGTAAACACTTGCAGCCACATTTCAGTTCTACAGACTGCAAAAGAAGGGGAGAAATAACTCTCATTCGGGTTTTGGTGTTTTAAAAGCAAACTCACAACAAGAATAAAAAGATAAATCCCCCTTCCAGTATTTGAAATAAAGCCTCAGAAATGCAACCTACAGTTATTTATTGCAACAGGATGCTAAGTTCCTCTGTAGTTAACAGAAGCATCAAGAACAAACTTTAAAACCTTGAAGACTGAGAAGCCTTTGCCTAGTTAGAACCACTCCATGTTGCACTGATCAAGCCATGAAGCCTGCACACATTAACCACCAGACAAACAAAGGAATGCAGAGGGCTCTAGAATGAACTGACCTAGTTTACTTTTAAAAATTTAGTTACACACACACAAAAAAAAATAAACAACATTTCCTACCTTCAAACCTCTCTTGGCTATTGGGGGAGATTTTTTTGTGAACTAAAGCAAATAAATAGGTTTAATTTTATATTCTGTTTCATGAGCTATAATCAAAACCAAACTCTGCTTGTGGCTGTCACCTCTGCAGTGCAGTTCTTCCTTCTTGTCACAGGCTGAAAAAAAAACCCACTACTTAACTGATGTAGGTAGTTTTAATTTACATCTTTATTAAATTTCATTTTAGCTAGCCAAGTCTTTAAGTCAGACTGGGCCAAGCTGTGCCTCTGGCTACTGCTACAAGACATAATATCATCATCATAACGCAACTTATGAATGTGTCATCATCATAGATCATCTGCACTGCACACCTGTCACCAAATTATGTTACACTGACTTAGTTATAGAGGTCTCAGCTGTCATTAGGGTTACAGACAGCTATTTACAAAACATTACCTTTATCTGAAGCAAAGCCAAAATATTTTGATTGCTTCCTTTCACAGTGAAATGAAACATTGTAACTATTTTAATGCTATTAACAATGAAACAGAAATGAACAGCTCCATAAGAAAGCTCCACAAATTCAAGCCCACACTAGATCATTAGAGAAGAATTTTGCCTTTTACTGGCAAACTCTGATTTTGCCCATCTGCTCCCTTCTCTCCCTGTTGATAAGCAGGAGCAAGCTACATCTATAAAAGCATCTCTAAAGATGATGAGACACACAAGCTTTTCTCCAGATGCTTAGGAAAGATCAATGAATTCTGCCACTAGAGTCACAATCACACTGACAGAATTGGTAGACTCTTGCCTCCTAGAAGAGGACGTTCAGAGGGCAACACTTCTCTGCTTTGTATTAACAGTCTGAACTATGCATGGTACGCTCTTCTTTGTTACACAAATACCTCATGATCATCTGTATGCCACAAATATTTTCCAGTACAGAATTCTGCCAGGATATGCTCCATTTCAGTAATCCTTTAGACACATTTCAGTGAAATAAGGTTGGTGGGCAGCAGAAGGACTCAAAGAAAACAAGGCCTATTTCAGCTAATCATGTGTACAGTACGGCAGAGCTGCTCTCACACTGATCATAGAAGTCCACAGTTGTTTCACATTTGCCAAAGCAAATACACTAACTGAGGTTTCTACTTCAAGAAAAGGAAAAAAGAACGTCCAGCTCCACATACTTTCCCAAGAGACTGGACACAGGTCCTCGGAGTACCTTATGCACATTTTTCCCCTCGTGCTTCAAAAAATAGATGTTTCCTGCAGAGCTTTCATGACCTTCAAAAACACCTGAGCAGAAAACTAAACAGGGAGCTGAGAACAAGCTGCACTGCTGATAAGAACATGGTAGGGAAAGGGCGCAAAGGTAGACCACTATGTCTGAAGGCCTTAGGACTCTCAGGAAGAGGGATGCAGAGCTAATCTTAGCAAAGGAGGCTAGGGGATATAGAGATCAATAAAAGACATGATCACTCCCTGAAAGCACAAGATGCAGGGTAATGTACATTACACAATGGGAGAGAAATTATTTAAGCTAAAAAGACATCACTGACCACAACAATAGACATGTATAAATTTGGCATTGTCCATTTATTATAGAGAAACTGTCTTCAAGTTCTTAAGTGTCTGAGATGCATTATATGTTTCTGTCACAGCTTTCTAAAAGTAGGGGGAACAGAAATTATTTTGGGGATTATTTGTAAGCTGAAAGTTTATTAAAGGAATTATACTACCTACAGTTCAAAGTTTGAGGGACCCAAGAAATCCTTTCCATTCTCTAAATTTTAAATCAAATAGGCAAAATTAAAAGAAAGAAATGAAACTGTAATTTTTTTGAAACTTGATTTTTAAACAAGATGTATGGAAACACTATTGGGTATTTTGGTATTAAATTTCCTCTCTTTTCTCCCCATATTGTGTTTCTGCTAGCAAAAAATGATGTGACTAAAATAATTTTTTTTTTCACTTAGTGCTAAAAAAGTGATCAGGAAAAAAAAGAAGCAAAGAAAAAACATTTCAACAAGCTTTACATTTAAACAGTACTTCTTTACAGTAAGACATGTTACTGAAGCTGAGCATACAGCTTCTTGCATTAAAACCTCAATACTGAAATTCAAGCCAATGAGGGCATGGTTATGTTTTCCTCACAAGAGGTTTTTCTGTGATCAGAAAAAGTCAAGTAAAAACATTACACTTCGATAATTAAGCCAAGAACACAAGCTTCGATGGAAAGATTAAAAAAAAAAAACCAAGAATCTGCCAGTCTGTGTTTTTAATACTATTTCCAGAAGAAGCAGGCATGCAAAAGTGACATTCCTTGGGAAAACGGAAAGCAACTAACAGGAAACTATGAGCTGAAGCAAATGAAGAATCTAAAGATATCATTATTTCTGCATATAGCTGTGTATTAGCATAAGCATAATGCAGCACTTCCAGCTCCAGCGATATGTACAAGATGATCTTTTCCAAACCACAAACAGAAAAGCTGATGGGACTTTGATTATTTAAGTAGAAATTTTACTGCCTTCTAGAAAACAAGATGAATATGTGCTACTTGGTTTTGACTGATTGGAAACGCAACTACCAAATATGCCAACAATTAGCTATAGAGTGCATATAGATATGTAGATATAAGTAAATCACCTTTTTATTATCTCTCTTATCCAAAGTATCAATTTACCGCTGTTTAAAATTGCAAATTGTGGGACATTATACTACTCAACCAAGGACCATATAGGAAAGGAAAGCAGGCCCTGTTATAGAGATATAAAGATATAAAGGTACATATTACATATTTATTTTATATAAAGATATATAAAAAAAAAAAAAAACCTTGTGAACTGTAATACTATAAAACTGTGCTTTGAGGACAGTAACTGAACTACACAAAACCAAACAAGTTTTTCTCTCTGTGTCCTGGACTTCACTAAAAAGTTAACTAGAATGCACATTCTGGGGTTTCTTCCTATATTTAATTGGTAAATGAACCAATCCTTTTCATTCTAGAGCTCCATAATTAAAAGCAAGCTCTGACAAATTTCCTCCTCCATAGTAGCTTGGTCTATGTGGTTTAAATTTTTACAGGGTAACACAAAAGCAATTCCAAAGACTATAAAAGCCATCTCTCAGGCACTTTGTCTTCTTCACAGCTCCTGTTTACATGAGCGCCCTATAAAAAAGTGGCTGGGTTGGAAACTACATCTGTTTGTGCCCAGGCCAAGTGCTGTTAAGGCAGTGAAACCGAAATCCTACCACAACAAACTCTCCTTTGTCAGTCACAGGGATCCCATGAGAAACAACCAACTAGTCTAGGAATTTGGCTCAAGGTAGTGTTAGACAAGCCTGAAAGACAATATATAAGGGTCAGACTTTATTTAGATTGACTGCTTAAAACCAGAACTAACAGCTCCATTCTGCCAATGAGCTTTTAGAGTTGTGTGATGTGACAACTGGTCTTAATGAAGACAGGCAAAATTTGTCTCTTACCCTCCTCTACTCCTGCATTTATTGGCTCAGTGTGAACTTATCATCTTGGGAAAATTAATCCCACTGCACAAGAGGGGGTTTTTAGGGGGAGGTTGGGTTTTATTTGTTGGGGGTTTTTTTGGTTGGTTTTGCTTGGTTGGTTTGTGGGTTTTGGTGTTTTTTTTTTTGTTTGTTTGTTTTTTAATTATTATATTTTAATGCAATGGATTTTCAAGCCTGAAAAAAAAGATAAAATTAGAAGGGTCAAAGCTCAACTAGAAATTAGTCTGGCTACCGCCATAGCTGACAATTAAAAATAAATGTTTATATAAATATATTAACAACAAAAAGAGGGCTAAGAACAACCTCTATCCTTTACTGGATGTAGGGGGAAACAGGGGCAAAGGATGAGTGAAAGGCTGAGGTGCTCAATGCCACCTTTACCTCAGTCTTAAGACCAGTTGTTCTCTGGGTACCCAGCCCCCTGAGCTGGAAGACAGCAATGGGGGGGGGGGGGTGTAAGAATGAAGCCCCCATAATCCAAGGGGAAGGGATTAGCAATCTGCTACACCACTTAGAGAAATGCAAGTTCATGGGTCCAGATAGGATCCACCCAAGGATACTGACGGAGCTGGCAGAAGTGCTCACTGAGTGTCACTTTCCACCACTTATCAGCAGTCCTGTCTAACTGGAGAGGTCCAAGCTGACAGGAGGCTAGCAAGAGCCAATAGCAGCTGGGGAGGGTCTCTTCATGAGTAACTGTAGTGACAGGACAAGGGGTAACGGGCTCAAACTTAAACAAACTGGATCTGAAGAAGAAATTCTTCACTGTAAGGGTGGTGAGGCACTGGAATGGGTTGCCCAGGGAAGTTGTGAATGCTCCATCGCTGGCAGTGTTCAAGGCCGGGCTGGATATAGCCTTGGGTGACATGTTTTAGTGGGAGGTGTCTGTGCCCATGGCAGGGTGGTTGGAACTAGATGATCTTAAGGTCCTTTCCAATATTAACTATTCTATGATTCCATGATTCTATGATCTGGGGAAGTACAGACCTATCAATCTGATCTCAGTGTCATGGAATTATTTTGATTGAGTGCCATAATGCAGCATGTACAGGACAACCAGGTAATCAGGCACAGACAGCACAGGTTTACGAAAGGCAGGTGCTGCTTGACTAACCTCATCTCCTTCTATGACAGTGATCCACTTAGTGGATGAGGGAAAGACTGCAGATGTTACCTGTCTAGATGTCAGTAAAGCCTATGGCACCATTTCCCACAGCATTCTCCTCGAGAAACTGGCTGCTCACGTCTTAGACTGGTGCACTCTTCACTGGGTACAAAAATCTTACTGGAAAGCTGCTGGTGGAAAAAGACCTGGGGCTGCTAATTGATGGCAGCTGAACATGTGCCAGCTTGTGCCCAGGCAGCCAGGACGACTAACAGCATCCTTTCCTGTATCAGAAATAGCACAGCCAGTGGGCCCAGGGCAGTGATCATCCCCTGGTACTCGGCACTGGTGAAGTCCCACCTTGAATCCTGTGTTTAGTTTTGGGCCCCACACTACAACAAAGACATTGAGGTGCTGGAATGGGTCCCAAGAAGCGCAACGAAGCTGGTGAAGGGTCTAGAGCACAAATTTTATGAGGTGTGCCTGAGCAAACGGGTGCTGCCTAGTCTGGAGAAAATGAAGCTCAGGGGGGACCTTACTGCTCTCTACATCTACCTGAACAGAGGTTGTAGTGAAGCATTAGCCTCTTCTCCCAAATAAAAAGCGACAGGACAAGATGAAGTGACCTCAAGTGGCATCAGGGGAGGTTTAGACTGGGTATTAGGAAAAAATTCTTCACCAAAAAGGTTATCATTGGAACAGGCTGCCCAGGGAAGTGACTGAGCCACCATCCCTGGAGGTGATGTAGACATGGAACTTGGGGATATGATTTAGTAACGTACATGGCAGTGTTACTGGTTGGACTCTATGATCTTAAAAGACTTTTCCAACTGAAACAACTCCATGATTCAATGAATTCAGAACTCAGCAACTGGCAAGAGTCTTGCTTTGACTTCAAGTTATTTTCCATTTTCAGATTAATCCAACAGCGTTATTTCTGAGAGAGAAATCATCAGCTCAGCTCCTTTCCACTGAGTACTCAGAAAACCTGTATCCTCAAACAGAGCATGTAGTTTTTTAACATAATACCTGCCCTTCATTACCAAATCTAAAAAATGTAGCTTGAGATAAGTTTCTAGTCAAACACACAAGGTTATGGTCTTCTTTATTCACCCTATGTTTTCAACAACATGCTATTTAAAAATAGTTGCAATTATTGAAGCATGCCTTAACCTTTAGAATTCTTAAAAATAAGCATTTAATTCCTGAAATACTCTCATCATCCACTCTCCGATATTCATTTAGAGATATGATAAGGAAAAAATGCCTACCATGTTTTTAGACAAAAACCCCAACAGAAAAGAGTAGCTACCCAGGCAACCTTTACTCAAACAAGCTCAGACATATACACAATGTAACATAGTCAGCTACTGATCAACCACAGTTCTGCCAAGAGGAGAGTCCCTCCGCACTGCTTGCGCGTCACTTTTAACCTTACCCTCCCACTTGCTTCTTTGCCACAAATCCTGCTTGAAAATCGAGAAATCTGACAAAATGTTGCTGTTGCTCACTTCCCACATTCTCCTGACATTTTACAAGGAAAAAAGTAACCAACAAAATCTATTTTCATTATGGTTTATCTGCTTTTAAAATAAGAAAACAGCTTTCTGGTGCTTAGGATCAGAAGGACCATTGGATGCAATAGGTTATTAACCTGAACACCACAAATTACTACCCATCTCCTAAGTACCCTGAAAGCAAGACAAGTAGCTTGCACATAGCTAACAAATACAGTCTGGGCACATGGTCTCCCTTAGGCTCTACACCAAGAGATTCACTGCTTTCTTTAATGGTGAGAAGGGCAATTCACTGGTTTGAAGAGCTGCAGCCATTCACCTTTTCATTTAGACCTTCACCCAGTAGATCCAGTTATACCTTTCTAAATGGGAGGAAGAAAATAAAACAAATGAAAAAGAAAGTAGAAGAGAGTTTAGTACTAGATAGTTTCTTGTGAAGGCAGCTACGATTCTCAGTCTCTTCTCATACTGCTGGGGTATGGTTTGGGTTCAAGTTGCCTGCAAAGTCCATTCCTACAGCTCTACCACAGATGTTTTCCAGTTCTTCTGCCAGCCCTTCTTCCTTAGCATGAATCTTGTCCTGGCTAGTACTTTAGGTTATTGCATCAGCTCCATCTGACTCAAGTGTCTTCTGACGTCTTTCTTCCTCTTAAAATCTTGCCCTTGCCAGCACTTCACTGAGCACTTCACTAACTGCTTCACCAGCACTGCCTTCCTGAGGCACTCTCTCTCACTTCTATCTTTCAAGGCAGAAGGGATCCTAAGGAAATAATGCCTTTTTTATCAGCAGCATTTGTCTCTCCTGTTTACTCCTGGGCAATCTCTTCAAGCCACAGAAATCCAGTCATCCTCTCTACAAAGGGAACTCACAGATTGACCACCTATTCCAGGCCTCTCTCTCTTTACCCAAACTGAAAATTTCAATCCTCTTCTTTGACATTTCCTTGGAGATATCCAGCTATTAGGTTAAGCTCCACACAGAGCCAGACAAACCTCTTATCTCCTCTCCCACACAAGGCTTTCCCAAGGGGTTCTTCCTTGATTAGCCAGCATCTTGCCAGCTCACCAGCCTGCAAACTGACCATTGTATTCAACAATGAACTTGTATATTCAAGTTCTGGAGAACAAACACATAATACACATAAAATGCGGTCTTTCCCTTCTGATCTATCAGACAGCTAAAATGTTTATATCCAGGTGCTCAAGACCTTCCTTTTTTCCTCAGGTTTCAACCAAGAAAGGTTGACGAGTATTTTTGAAGGGTCATAAGCAATGGTCATCTCTCATTCTGCCTTGCCATTTTAACCTTTTTCTTTTTTACTGTATGAAAAAAATAAAAAGCAAAAAAAACACAAACAAACAAAAACAAACAAAAAACTTCATCTCCATAATTTTAATAATATCCTTAGCCTGTTTTCTCTTGACTATTTTTTGTATGTGTGTAAGAGCTGGCTGCCTACTTGAAATCAGCTTGTGACTTTGTCCTCCATCACCAACAGAACAATCTATCTCAGAGATGTACCTGACAGATCAATCCATCTGACCTATTTTAGACATGTGTCTTTGGATGAGATTGAGTCTGTCCTAAAATTATCTGGAAAAAGATCCAATAATAACAAAAAAAAAAAAAGCAGAAAAAAATATATCTGCTCACACCCAACCCTTTCCACATTAAATCACTACCAGGAATTTTTCACCACTAATAACTCTTGTGGCTCTTTTTCATACCTCCTGCAAGTTTTCAAAAAGTCTTTTAGAGGCATGAAAACTAGAATTTGGGTATTACTGTCATTAATGCCATGCAAAATGTTTCTTTTATAAATCCCATCAGCAAATGATTAAATTAGCCCTCTCTTCTCCCTTCAACAGTGCACTTTTAACTTAAAGCTCTGTATCCAGCCTGATCCCTAGTATTTATGCAGGTTTGCTGCTTTACAGAATGGAAAAACTCCCATACTAGGGATGTCCAGAAAACTTGCCACCAAGAAACTTGTCTGCATTCAGCCATACCCTCCACAACTACCTTTGGTTTTACTCAAAAAGAAAAAAATTCTCTGTGACTACACTACTTATTAAAATCTGGGAGTGACAGACTGGCAAACAGCATAATCAGCTTTTTTTTTTCTTTTAAGCTTCTGTCTTACAGATGAACCTGCTAACATGGTGTCTTGTCCAGGCCCAGCCGTGGAGCATCCTGATTCCCAGTTTATTTCCCACAGGCAACTACTCATTTATAGCTTATAGTCAGCTGCTGCTCCATTCACCTGACATGCTTTTGCTGATGTGCTGTAATCATTTTCCCAACAATGAAGCTCCATTGTACAGAGCCACAAGCTGACAGGCAGAATTAGCAAACCTGCATCAGGCTTAGCACAGCACCAGTGACAGATGCTGAAGGAAAGGCTGTGGGATCTGCTCTATATTTGTGTGACAGCCCATGGTTCATCTGCTTTTTGTGTCAGCCAAGAGTAGCCAGGAGGCATGAATGGCCGTGAAACTCATCTCTCTCTGCTTCATCCTGTCAGAGCTGATGATGTAGCTCACAGCCAGATTGCCACAGGGTCCAGTGACAAAAGCTGAAGGACACATAGGAACAAGGGTGAAATTTGACAGGTTGTATGCCTAAGAAGGAATTTCAGCTTTAGATTCTCACCTTTACTTATGGTGGTGACATGTGATTATGCAAAATATCATCTCACCCTTGCCAGAGGGCTGCACTTCATACAGTCTTACCCCATCACCTCTACAGAAAGAGAATAACTGCAGGGTGAAAGATGAAATCCCTCAGCAGTGACAGCTCTCTCAGAAGACAAGGACACAATGTACTCAAAGGAAAGTTCTGCTGTGCAAGGTATTTACATGCCACAACCAAATCAAAGTCCTGAAATCTCTGTGCCAGGGAGGTTACATCCTGAAACACTTAAGCAGAACTCAAGCGTACCATTCAGTGAAAAGAGAGGCACAATACAAGCTTTGGGCAAAGCTCCCTGCTGTTCACTGCCAGCCTAACTCTGCTGCCATTCAAGCCAGGAGATGAAATTCCCATGGACTCCCTGGAGCAAAGTCTGAAGCTACCCACCTGCCACAGTCCTTCCATATGCCCACACCATTTTCTCTTGGCAAGCGTTATTTAGGCTACCATAGTTGAATGGTTATTTATCTGGCTGGCTCATGATAATAGGTTGCTTTATATCAGATCAGATGTGGGAAGCTCTTTATAGGCTTTTTACAGAAAGCAGCTATGTGATTTCATGAAAACAGAAAGGCTCAAAGCATAGTGCTAAAAGGTATTTTAATAGAACTAGTCATACTAATAGAGGAGATACTGTGTGTTGAAAACAGGAAAATATATGATAGGTCAGAAGACCGAATTATTAGCTTTGCTTTGAACCTGACAGCTGTTGCTACTTCACTAACTCCTGGATGCACTTTCAGAAGAAGCCTTGTCATTCTGGATTTGTAAGAAGAGGTAGTCTTACCTTGGGTTTAACTACCAGGTTTACTATAATGAGTGCAATAGAAAAGCACACACAATTAAGTTTTCATGAGAAGGAAGCTCCCCATACACATACACTGCTCATTAAAAAGTTGGAATGGAAAATATCTTCCCTGTATTTATTTTTCCCTCCAATGAATAACAAACATTTAAAACCTACTGTTAAAATAATGAGATCAGCATTTCATATTTATCTTACTGCAGAAGGTTTTGTAGCCCTTCCAGATGATCTTCAAATGCAGTAGACAAAATATTGTATGATCCTTATGAAAAGGAAGATGTAAGCATATCACACTACTTTGAATGGTCTTAATACTGCATAGGGGAAAAAATGCTTTTTCCATATGGCTTGCTAGTCAAGTTTTTTTTAAGGAGAAATATCAAAATAATTTGACTATGATTTGGATGGAAGTACCAAGCAATGTAAGTCAGAATTTTGTAAAATTTCTATCAATTCCTCAGACATGCATGAGAATATAAATCCATTCCTCCATTTGGAAATACTTTAAGCTATTGCTCACTTGAGGTACTATAGAAATTAAACAGGAGTCCAATGGCAGGTTCAGCACTCCACACAAATGTAACCTGACCTCATTTTGACAGTCAGTCACAAAGGGTCCAGAGAAGTTGCTGCTCATCTCAGATACTTTGAAACACTTCAAGTATTTCACTGGAGAAAAGGTGGTGGATTTCGGTTTGTTGTGGGTTTTTACGTTTCTTGGGTTTCCCAAACCCTTTTGGTTTAGTGTGTGGGTTTGGGTTTGTTTGTGGGTTTGTTTTTTTTTTTTTGTGTGCCTTTTCTTTTTGTCTGTTTGTTGCTGGTTGGTTTATTAAAATTTTATATTTATTAAGGAAATTTTAATTTCAAATGTCTTAGGTTCACATTCCTGCAGTCCCAAAGAGTCTACATTCTCCCTTAACACTTGAACACACAGGAGACTCACCAGGTCAAGAGAAACAAACAGAACAATTCCTTTCAGGCCATAAAACGTCCACACAACATGCAACAAAGGTACACAGGATGGTAGAGCTACAAATGCATTTTGCGTAGTCTACAGCCAGATGGACACTGCTGACTGGCAGTGAGCTACATAGCCAAAACAAAGGTAAATAGGAGGGAGGAAGAAATTGATATAATGGCATTATTCCAAAGCATGTATTCCCTATAGTACCCAGTCTTTCTGGGAGTACTCTCCATATGCCTGTTGGATTAAAGCTGTACAGTGATTGTTAATGCTCTTCCCATGTCTTGTGTTGTATCAGTACATTTACCAAACGTGCTGCATGTGTTAAGAGAGGACTACAGTCCTTCGATAGAAAAGGGAATTAAAATATGCGAGTTATCATCAGTTTTCTGCCTCAAGTCTCCAATGTTGCTTCAAAACCAAGCCAGCCAACCAACGTTCCCCAACATATACAGAGTAGAGGGACAGCATGTACAAGATGGGAATGATCCAAACAAGAATTATCCAGAGGAAAAAATACAGCTCTGTATGGAGGGTATGCAGCTCCTTCTCTATGTACTTATTTATATCATGGCATGTAATGCCGTAACACTGCAGTAGTCAAAGGCCCCCATTGACCACGGCTGCCTCCATGGCTAACACTAGGCAACCCACTAAGAAGGTTTTGAAATAACTCACATCTTTTCCAACATACAGTACTGCTCACCCTGTTACAGACACACCACGTCTTCACATGCTAGGAGTTCATACACTTTTAAGATGTACCATCAGATGCCCAATGCTCTGGTTCATTTTGGGACAGATTATCCTGAAGTCACTTTTTTTTCATTTGCATGTTTTTTCCATATGTGTTACTTCACCAGAATAGGTGACATCTGCCAAAGCATACTGCAATACAGGAAAACCACTATATTTACATTATCCCTTTCTGAAGAACTCAAATCTTGTTTGCTTTGCAGATCAGTTATATTTTTTAACTTTTAAAATCATAGCAAATGTCAATATTCAAAAGCAGCACATAATTTTTGAAATAATTTACACAAAGCATCCTTACTTAAAAATATCATTTCCTTGTTTCAGTGTACTGAATCACTGCTGAGCAGGAAGGGGAAAAAAAAAAAATGGAAGGTTTTTTTCTTATTACTATGAAAAGTAATAGTTGTTTAGAGAAATTAGAATTGTATATTCAGAAAAAAGTTCTCCTCTGATCCCTGCAGATTTCCCATCACTGCAGGAATATATTAGTTTTAAATGGCAGGAACCACCTCAATTAAAAAGAAAGTCAATTTGGCACTTAGACTGTAACCGTATAATGATGCAACACAGAAGATGCTGTTATCATGAAGCTCTCTTGAGCTTTTATAAATGCATCAAAGCAGTACGTGCTTATATCTGATGCATTCAAAAATAAGATTTCTATACTAAACACAAACACAAGCCTTTCAAATTATTTCTTATTGCCATGCTACAGCACTTACCAATTCTGAGTACCAAGTTATACATATTTTCACTAAATGGAAAGAATCAAAACTTTGATGAATGTCTGAGAGGGATCTCAGTAAGAAACCTCTGATTTCCTCCTACTCAAGCACTGGAACATTTGTACAGCAGACACAAAGACTTTCCCTAACATGAAACACCTAAGCTCAGGTCTACAGCTGCCATCAAGAGCATTTCCCATATGTTTCTCCAAAGACCTACTTGATGATGGTTAGATACTAACCACCTACATACTTTCAGCAACTTCCAAAAGCACAGACCACTCCTGTGTTCCAAATCATCATCTCCAAATACCTGTTCAGAAGCAGGCTGCTCACTTTTAGCTTCGTGTAGTTATCAGTATGCTCTTTAAGCTGCTCTGTTCCCTTGAACACTGACCTCCCCCCATCCTTATTCTGTACTGGTTTTCCCCTTTTCCTCCCAAAGGGTGAACAGTCTATGTGAAGAAATGAGCCATTTTGACTTGCTAGCAGTTTTACACAGGGTAAAGATATGGCTGCTGTTGCTCTTTCTGAAGCAATAAAGTTGTACTTTATTTACAGGTCATTTTCTTTGTTTGTTTTAGACTCACACACCACCAATTAACTTCTCAGCTTAAGGAAACATTAAAGAAACAAAAGACAAAGTCCATAAAGCATTTAACAGAAGTCTCTAAACTAAAAAAAAAAAAAAAAAAAATCTAGACCTTACCATATAAAAAGAAGTGTGACCAGTAGGTCAAAGGAGGTGATTCATCCCATCTACTCTGCTCTCGTGAGACCTTGCTGGGAGTATTGTGTGCAGTTCTGGTGTCCTCAACATACAAAGGACATGGAACTGTTGGAAAAAGTCCAAAGGAGGGCCACGGGGATGATCAGGGGACTGGAGCACCTCTCATATGAAGACAGGATGAGAGAGTTGGGACTGTTGAGCCTGGAGAAGAGAAGGCTGCATGGAGACCTCAATAGCAGCCTTCCAATATCTGAAGGGGGCCTATAGGAATGCTGGAGAGGCTCTCTTCATTAGAGACTGTAGTGATAGGACAAGTGATAACGGGTTCAAACTTAAACAGGGGAAGTCTAGATTGGATATGAGGAAGAAATTCTTTAGTGTAAGGGTGGTGAGGCACTGGAATGGGTTGCTCAGGGAAGTTGTGA
>JASSUY010029732.1:0-14639 GCA_032466535.1 Forpus xanthops
GTGCAGTTCTGGTGTCCTCAACATAAAAGGGACATGGAACTGTTGGAACAAGTCCAGAGGAGGGCCACGAGGATGATTAGGGAACTGGAGCACCTCCCGTATGATGATAGGCTGAGAAAGTTGGTGCTGTTCAGTCTGGAGAAGAGGAGGCTGCATGGAGACCTCATAGCAGCCTTCCAATATCTGAAGAATGCCTATAGGGATGCTGGGGAGGGTCTCCTCATTAGAGACTGTAGTGATAGGACAAGGGGTAGTGGGTTCAAACTTAAACAGTGGAAGTTTTTATTGGATATAAGGTGGCAGTTCTTTCCTGTAAGGGTGGTGAGGCACTGGAATGGGTTGCCCAGGGAAGTTGTGAATGCTCTGTCACTGGCCGTGTTCAAGGCCAGGTTGGAGATAGCCTCATGGGGCATGGTTTAGTGTGAGGTGTCCCTGGCCATGGCAGGGGGTGTGAACTAGATGATTTTAAGGTCCTTTCCAACCCTAACTATTCTATGATTCCAAGAAATGAATGGCAATATTTTTGTTTGTGCTAGGTGCTCAATTGTTGCTGTTTCTGTTCTTTATTCAGATTCCTTGTGTAGAAACAGCACTACAAAACCAGAGTTACTAAAATTAGTAATTAAAATGAAAACAAGAAAGCAGAAAATTGTTAAAAAAAGTTAAAAATCTCTCTCCATTAATTTATTGGTAAAGTAACTAATTTTATTTCAGAAAAAAAAAAAAAAAGACTAATAATAATGTTTCAAAACCCAGACACTTTACTAACAAGGGATCCTTTACTCTGATCAGGATCTGCATTCTGACCCAAGCATCCCAAAACCAGCCAACCAACTTGCTTTCAAGATGATGGGGATATTTGGCAGATAGATAGCGTTTACCATCAACTTCCCAAGTGAGAAATCAGTTCTCCTTTATTTGGAGTAGGAGGCAATTTTTTTATGCTATGTAATATTGTTTTGGAATAGCTTTGTGCCTGAATTTTATATCAGAAATGCTACATTTGTGCAGCTGGAGGCAAAATGCAGTTACTCAACCAACAGAGAAACTACGGTTAAAAAAAATGAATGAGAGTAAAAAAATAAAACTACAGCAGTGATGCCACAAAATAAAAGAGTACTATGGAATGTATTAATAATGTGGGAAAATGAATTCCAAATTATTGACAGTTTAATTGATGTACAGGAAGTATCTTAATGGGCTTAGTATGTTGTGCTGTTCTTCATTGTTTAATCCTTTCCACAGGGGAAAACAAGTTTTTCCCAGTATGGGGTTTGAAGCTGTGACAAATGGTTGCTGTAGCTCGCCTGGTGGTCAAATGCCAGTGGTGACATGTAACTCTTCTATCCAGCACCTGCAAAGCCCACCCTGTAAGCAGGGCTTGGGTGCCTCTGTTCCAATCTTGTCTTAGTGTTGCTAGTTACAGAGGCTTTTCACAAACGATATTCACAAGGTGATTTGATCCTCAGGCTCCGACTGCATGAAGAAAAAGTCATTAAAGATCGGCGACACCACCTCAAGACGTACCCGAACTGCTTTGTTGCTAAAGAGCTGATCGACTGGCTGATTGACCATAAGGAGGCCTCCGACCGAGAGACGGCAATTAAACTGGTACAGAAATTACTGGATCACAGCATTATTCACCATGGTAAGTGCAATATCAGCTGCTAAAAAGTTCTAAGCTATGTTTTGTTGTGAAACAGAAGGGAATCCCACTTGTGCTCTTCCAAGTATAGAACAGGTAGGACTCTTTCCTTGCCGGAAAGGGAGCATCTCTCTTGGACTGTGCTGCTCTGCAAGGTGCCCTGTGTCCTGAGGAGAGGCTGAAGAAGTGTGAAGTGATGTTCCCCATGTCAGTACAGGGCAAGAAGTTACTGGAGACCATGCTGCTGCTGATCCCCAGCTGGATCATGTCACCTCTGTCCCTGCTGCCCTCACCTCCCTGCTCCCCAGAGCACAGTTTTCCAGCTGAAAAACCCATCTGAAAAATCAGCCAGAAAAAAAGATCATTTTTCTCAGATGGATTAGTTCTTTGGCCCTGTCCCTCACAGCAGCTGCACAAACATTAGTGCTGGTACAGCTGCAGGAAAGTTAGTGGTCTGACTGTGCCCTGATTAATTTTCTCCTAAACTTGTTGCCTCTGAGATCTGTTCCTTTCAGCTTCTTGAATAACAATTTATCCTTATGAAAAGGAGAATTCCAATTCAGTAGTAGCATTTTGTTGCCTTTTGCTGCACAAAAACAGCGGAGAAGCATACAAACAAAGAAGATCCAAGGTCTTTATTTCAAGCATATAGCATTGCCTATTTCAGAAAGGCAAAATGTACCATTTGTTTCTTTTCTAAGAAAAACCAAGCTCCTGAGAACAGGCAAATGTTGACTTCACACAGGGGTCACTGTATGTGCAGCAATACTGCTGCTATCTCAATACATTAACACCTTAATTAAAGTAAGAAATGCACATATTGAATGAGTGACACTTCTACAGCTTCTGCTTGGCTATTAAATTAAAATGCTGGGTTGTTATGGAAACTGGGACTCACGGTAGATAGTTAAAGAATAAAGTAATTATAGGGTATTCAGATCTGACTACTTAATCCTCTATTGAGAAAATGTCAGTGAAGAGTTGCGTGGATGCCTGAGTGACTTAATTTAATTGAGCAATAGATGTTTTATTGCTGACTGCGTATTGAAAGCTTTAACAACCTTCAAACATTTTCTACCTCAGGATCCAGTTGCACACCGTGACTTCCATATAAATTCTATATGTATGTGTGCATATAGCACACATAGAGCAGGTGTTTCTTGAAAATATTCACATATTGCACTTAAATTTAATGTAATAGTTTGTGAAATGAGCTAAGGTAAACTCAGAGAAGTTCAGTCAGGTTCTGCAGGATGCTCAGAGCATCCCTTCAACTCCCATGTCCAGTGAAAGGGGTTCCACTTCCTGCTGTTGTGGTGCAGCAGGTGAGCCCATGTACGTGGGCTGACAACTCTGCTAGGAGCATCTTGGTTGGGATATTTTTCCTATTAATTTATAGCCCTATTGAAGCTCAGTTCTGCATTTACAAGAGCCCATCACCAGCTACTGTCTTATAAATTTAATTTAGTGTGCTCCTGTTGTACCTACCATTTGCTAGTTGGCATGGGTAACTGTTTCTGCAGCAAGTCTTGGGTTTCCTACGTTGCTCAACTGATACAAATAACTTCAAGAAGTTTGTCAGTCCTGAAATTATTGGGTGTTCTACATTGGTGGCCTTTTAAACAGTTAACAGACTGTTTTCATCAAAAGGTTTTCTGAGCATACAGCAGATGGATGTTTTTTGCTCTTTATGTTTGCAATAATATTCACAAAACTGATGAACACATATCTAAAAGTTTTCTCCAGCCTGTCATCAGTTACTAGGACTGAATCAAGTTTTATACTCAGAAATACAGGAAGTTAGGCTCCATATATGCCTACTTTGAAGTTCAGCAGTGATACCTGCTAAATAGATCCTCAACTCAATGTCTATATGAAGACTTTTTAATCTGTTGTGTGTTTCAGTCTGTGATGAGCATAAGGAATTCAAGGATGTCAAACTGTTCTATCGCTTCCGAAAAGACGACGGGACATTTCCACTGGACAATGAGGTGAAAGTGTTCATGAGAGGACAAAGACTTTATGAAAAGTATGTTGCATTCAGTATCCATCATGTGTTGATAGTAGTGCCACAGGATGTAAATGCTACTTTTTAATCAATTCTTAATATTTGGAGGCTTTCAAATTATGCAGAAATGGTAATCTGGGTCTGGGTAATCCTGTGACTTTAGTTGGTTACTCTTGTCTCTCCGATTTATCTTTTGCTTTTCTACAGTGTTCACTTGCAGCATTTTGTTTAAAGTGAAATAGCATTTTCTCATGTTCTGGGTTGTAAATACATCCTACATCAGAACCCAATTTAAGCCCTTTCACTCTATTCTGTAAAAATAATTACTAAAAGATGATTTGACATATAGAACTGTAATCACAAGACCTAAACCAGTACATCAAAATGCACTGCACAAGTGGCTACATGTCTGCTGAGACTCCATATCTACAGCTTCACCAGGAGGTATGATTTTAAATAATAGGTGAAATTAATCTTCCATATTCTAGTCTGCAAAGCTTTTACATCAGAAAGGTTATATTAGAAGTTGTCTAAAAAAAAAAAACAACCCCAGACCAGCCAAGAGCTTCTAATTAAGATTTGAAACAGATGATTATGATGAGATACTGAATATCCCACTGGATTACTTCTGTTAAATAACTAGGCAGCTTGACCATACTTCCCAGTCTACAATTAATGATATTTTCATTCAGGATGTAGAGTACTTACAAACAGAGAGAATAAAACACATGCTAGCATATACTACAAACCTAATGTGAAAGTTGTGATATGTTATTTACCAAAAATCTTGAAGTATTTCTCTAGACTGGATGCCACCCGCTCTTCTGCTTGGTTAGAGCAGAAACATGCAGCAGCTGGCAAGATGCTGTTCTTTCTGGCTGGAGTAATTTCGTTCCTCTCTTAGAATGCAGCACTCAGGAAAATCCCAAGTTTAAAAGCTGATGATAAATGTTCTTTTCAAGGTAAGAAGGCTCTGAAGGTCAATTTCGTGAAAGAGCCATAAGACTGAAATATAAAACAGTAATTGTAAATGCCATTCCTTTGGTTGCACCTGTCATATAAAATTCCCTGAGACTCAGTCACTGTGACTACTTCAAGTAAAAAAAAAATAAAAAAAGAATATAAGACACAAGTAAATATGGGAAAAAAATCCTTTATTGGGTGCACTGGGACAGACAAATTGAATCTCCAAATCTTCTGTGCCTTACTAAGCATAGCATTTGCTCCTTTAGACTGTGTAACACGCAGTGCCTACAAGCCTGGCCCATACTGTGAAAAGACAGTCAGTGTGTCAACAGTATCAAACCTTTTTTCTTCTATTCATTTTCTATATTTCTATTTCTGTTCTGTGAGAAAAATCTCCTTTTGTTGGTGCAGCAGATAACAGTCCTCCATGAAAGGAGCCATGGTGGGAAGAACTCTCTACTCCCATGTCTGCTTCCATCCCCATTTCTCTGCTTGGAGAACTAGCCCTAAACCAATGTCTAGTGCTCAGTTTGTCCAACCCTATACTAGCAGAAAAATGTTCATAACAGTATAAATTGTTCCCATATTGGAAAAGGAGATAATGCCAAAAGCAGCTCCTGTATCTAAATACGGCTGCAACCTCATAAGGTGATTGCTCCTAGGCAATGTACCTAAAGGGTTCAGAAACTTTTAAAACCAGCCCCAAGTGCTAAATGTAGAATAGCTTAAAATTAAATGGCATTTCAAAACCAGTCTGTGACAGTCAAACCTGCTCAAAATTCTCCACGGATTGTTGGAAATATTTTATATTCATGGAAGATAAGAACACGGGCTGTTTGGGCTCCGCTTTATTTATTGTAGCAAATTGAGTATGCAGACACTCAGATTTCATTAGGTCCCTTGTCCATGCATGCTTATTAGCAACACCTTCAGTTTCATTGGGTGCCTTTTACATTCAAACTGTAATACTGATAACTACAAAAGTTCTGCAGTGAAATGTGTGTATGTGTAATGTACCTGTTGTATGAATTTGCTGATAGTGTTAAGAAAGATGTTAATTCAGTGCAATTAAAACAGTTATTAAACAGCAACAGCTGGAGAAAAGTATTCATGCATAGACATGAAGTCACGTCCCAGTATATTCAACTTGTTTATCAAAATGCCTGTAGGGCCTAATTTCAAGAGAAATGCAACCATGCCAAAAGAAATCTATCTGAATCCAACATATTTTGAAAATCTGTGTCTAATTTTGTAGATGTTGCTGATATTCACTAGGCTTTGCTAGTTTAAGTTAGACATTATATTAATATTTTCTCTTCTCCTCCACCCTCCACATTAGGGTTAGAGTACCATTGCATCCAAAAATCAGTGTAGCTCGTGCTTGCCAAAACTGCAGATATGTTGTCCAACATCGGTCAACCCACTCAGATTTGTACCCAGAAGGAGTAAAATGAGCAAAATGCGTTAGGAAGACCAGCAGCTTGTTGCATGGGCAAAATAATGGATGCATTAAGCAGGTTCCCTGCATTCAGACAGCTGTTTGGGTAAATTCCTTGTGCTCTCTCGTGGGATATTAGGACTGTTCCCCACCAAGGAGCTCCATGTCCTTTTCTGGCTTATATGTAGCCACAAAGCTCCTCATAGCCTGGATTATCCTCTCTTGTGGCATTACCTCCTCCATCTACTCTGGACATCTTTGGTGGCTGTACTTGTGCAATTAGAAGATTTGAAATCAGTCTCTGTATTCTCCTTTCATTTGCACAGAAAACCATATATGATTTCAAATTCTGTGCTCATTTCAAACTTTGTTAATCCTTTCTCTGTGTGTGTGTTTTGAGGTTCACGCATATAACTAGAGGTGAAACCTACTGGATTTCCTACTGACTTGTCTGCAAATCTTTGAATAGTCTATAATTAGGTCCAAGAATTGTATCAGTTTTCTTAATCCCTAGGGCAATATATATATAGTACCAGATTGAATGAGATAAACATGGTTCCTGTACAATGAAAGCCTCCCTGCAAATCTGAACTAAATCCAGCACAGACAGTTCATAGCTTGAAAAAAAAAAAGATGTGCAGGCATCCTATTGTTCTGACGTTCGCAACTCTCAGTAGGTTTTGGTCAGGCACACAGGATTGTTGCTTCTGGTGCAGTCGAGTTTAGGAACTGTAAGTTATCTCATGATGTTGACTCCAGCTGAGATTTTTCAACCAGATTGCACAGTGCAGATTTATGGTTTTAATATCAGGAAAGCATTCAGATAATTTCGAGACTGCATTCTTTGTATTACTTTCATTTTAACTCATCAGTGGTTAAATCAGATTTATCCTCTGGTGCGGTTATTTAGATAAAACAAGGTTAAAATTTTCTTTTGAAAAGGGTTTGAATTTCAGTGTTTTGCTAAATACACTCCCTTAATGCAGGATAACACCAGTTTTAGCAAATAATATGTTTTGACATGAATAGCCTTGTGTTTTTTTGAAACAAGGAGAAAATGGAAGAGATAGAGGCAGTTTCCAATACTGGCTAATGGAAGGCCAGGTTTTTGGCTGATGTAAATTGGTACAGCTTTGTTGACAGCCTTGGTGTTACAGTGATTTGCTTCAGATAGAGATGCAAGTCTATGGATTGCTGTTTCTGGGTTTGTTAAACTGTCAATTTGTCATGTCTGTTTGTTCACAAGTCCAAATCCTTTGCAGTACTATTCTGGGCACATGCAGAAGGGTGTGAAATGTCAAGCTGAGTGTTTTTCCACTTGATATTTTTCCAAATTTCTTTTGTGTCTCTGTAAAAATCTAACCATTAGCATCTCTTTTTCAAGGACCTCTCTATCTGCGACTTCAATGAGCTGGTCAACTAATTATAGACTAATCAAAGAACAATTCACACAATCCTAAGGTTTTTGTCTTTGGTGCCTGCAGAGCCTGGGTAACCAATTCTGGGTAACCATGCAGCAGATGGTACAAAAAGACACAAGCTTTGGGTTTGCTTTTTTTCAGGGGAGAAAAAAAGGCTGGTGAATGAGACACATTTAAAGACGGTCTCTTGTAGCACTGTCTGTATCAGATGTGGTTAGTGTGGAACAAAAGCCTTGCATGCATATGCTTGTAAATCAAAATACGAAAAGGAATCAAGTCTTTGCAAGAGTTCTGAAGTCAAAACCTTGTCTCCTGTGGCACATATTCTTGCTTTTGGCCTCATCCCTGACTTCAGCTAATGTTGACATTTTTAGTTCTTACTCAGCTCAGAGGTGCTGGCAGTGACCCACCAGAGAGCAGTTCCTTATCTCTGCCACTGACATACAGCTGTGGCTGAGGAGCCTTGCCAAGTTTGATGCTTGGTTGTCTGGTGGTCAGGTCCAGTCAGTTCAGGCTTCTAGTTATCTCTCATTAAAGTCAAGGGAATAAATCTCTCAGGTGAAGTAACAGGGGCTGTATCCTGTCAAACCTCTTCATTGGGATTTCATATTAAATGTCTCTCTGTGTTCTTATGGCACAGATTTTTCTGATGCTTCCCAAAGGAATATTCATATTTCATGAGCTTTGGACATGCTGACATTTTAAGAAACAAATGGCCCTTATATGGATTTACATGAAATTCAAACATTCGATCAGAAGAGCAAAGATCAAGCGCTTCCAGAATATTCCTATTGTATTTCAGCTGTGCCCTTAATTTCCAAATACTTGGTGAAGGTGGGGGACTATTAGCCTTACATGTAAAAATAACCATGCCATTCTGCAGCTGTTCTGCTGAAAGTCTTGCAACTAGTCCTATTGTTAGCCTATAATAGATAAAATAATTACAAAGAAAAATGAAGTTAGTAAATAAGGATGCATGGTGCTCAATGTCCCAACAGAACAAAGAAAGTGGGATCCTGCATCACAAGGGAACAATTCTCATTGCTGCTTTCAAATTGTCTTCTCTTTATGTGAACCTTACTTTTTCATCAGCAAAATACTACAGAATACCTTTTTCAATGCTGCCATTTGCATAGACAACTTGAATGGAGAAGAATTTTATTAGTATCTTCAAGCTACATGCATGCTACTTGCTAGGAGATTTAGAGACACCTCACAATGCTCCTCTGAACTCTGATATTACAGAGCTGGATAAGCCACAGTCTCTGAGACTTAGATACTAAAATGTGTTCAGGTCTCTGCAGCTGCATCACTAAATGTTGGATGCTACATGTTTATTAACTGCTCAAACCACAGAACTACCCTTTTTGTTCTTCCTCTTGAATTTTCTGCTGTTTTTTTTCTTGAATTTTAAGCTGTTCTGGAGCTTATGGGAAGAATTCTCAAAACCATCTAAATGACTTCAGGGCATAGTCCTGCTAACTGAAAAGCAATTAGGAGGTTTTGAATACATTAGTCACAATCTCGTGTTTTGAGGCTTATTTTGTTTCAAAGTTGATTATACAGTAGCTTTTAGAGAAGGTGAAGAACTAAATAGGAGAAATATGAAACTGGGAAACCTTGTTTTCTTTTAGGAAAAAAGCAAGGAAGCATTAACTTCACATGGGTATATGAAGCCTAAATTTCTTGATGAAGCAGTTATAATTCACATCCTAAATTTAGATTAGTAGCTTGAGGAAAGATTTAGTAAGTCAGTGAAAGGTCCATGCATGTTTGCTTAAATCAGTGGGATTCACCAGAAAAGCTGGAATTGCATTTCTGAAGAACTATTTTCCCTACCAATTTCCCCCCCCCCCCAACAGGCTGATGAGTTCTGAAAACACTCTTCTGCAAGCCAGGGAAGAGGAAGGAGTCAAGTACGAACGGACCTTTGTGGCATCAGAGTTCATTGACTGGCTGATCCAGGAAGGAGAGGCCACGACACGGACTGAAGCAGAGCAGCTTGGCCGCAGACTTTTGGAGCATGGGATTATACAGCATGGTGAGAAATTTTTGCCAGATAGCAAATGCTACACTTTTTGTAGCACTTTCTTCAGGTCAGATCATGTTGAGGGGCTCTTGTCTTCTTGGTCGTAATATGGTAAGTTCTAAATCATTTCAGATAGGAGTCTAGTCTTATTTAATAAGAGTGGGGTTTTCAAAAGCTTGGTCTGTTCTGAAAATTCTGCCTGTAATGCAGAAAAAGCTAGAATTTGGAGTGTTATAATAACAACACAAGGATGTGGATAAAAATCAACGCGCATACACTTGTGGTAATTAACTTGTAGAACTTGTTATCGGTGATAGGTATAATTGAGGTAAATAGCTTTGTAAGGATCAAGTAGGGATTAGAACCGTAAATAAGATGAATTCTCTAAGTAGAATAAAAATGACAGGTTCTTCATATCTTTGTACTTGAGGAAAGAAGCAGAGCACAGTCTGATGGCAGAAAAACAGCTTTCCCTCTTGATCATGTTGCAGAGTTGTTCTCTCTTCAAGAAAGAGCATATAACTTTAGGCCAAAGTGTCATTATATTTGTCCTGCTGATATAACTTCTTTGAGGCAGGAATCAAATATTTCTTCATGGTCCAACGCAGTGGCTGTGGCAGATGCACCTTCACCAATTTTTGCCCTCTGTTAAGGGCAGAGGTGGCAGAGTTTTGTTTCTGTGCTTCCCTGAGGATGAAGAAATGAACACTGCTGGCGCTAAAACCCGTTTTACATGTCATCATGTACTCCCAGTGCAAGTTGCCCTTCTGTGACCAGGCATTTTCCACCGTAAATGTGTTGCAGTGCATCTGGGAGTGATGAAGGGATGCCAGGAGATGACAGAACCAGCTGGCAGAAGCTGTTAGCTACATTGCATAATGCACAACAGGAAAGAAAGCAGATCCTGGTGATCCGAATGTTGTCACATCGAAGCTAATTCTGACAGAGAACAAACAACTAATGATATTAACAGGTTGTTAATATACAAGGTGCTAGATTGACTGGATTGCTTGTTGCTTTGTGAGCAAACCTAGTTCTAAGGCTAGTTTAATAAACAAGAATAGGGGTGTAAGTGACCTGCACAGATCCTTGTGGTTGTAATCATGCTCACATTATCTTTAGCCTTCAATTACTAGGAGCTGCTTCTGAATGTTTACAGTAATCAGCTTCCAGTACTATAATTACCCCTGCACTTCCTATGATTTATAGGGTGCCAACTGCTTGGAGCTTGATGGACAGGGAAGGTATGTCACTCCTTCTATAGCAGCAATGATTTCATTCCTATTTTTACCCAAGCATTTTATGCGTATTATATACAAGGTAAACTTTCCTTAAAAAAGAAGAAAAAGTCAAAAAATGCAGAAATAAGATTTACGCTGCTATTGATGCTTTTGCAGAGGAAATGAAGTCAGGACTTGACATTTGGTACAAAACTATATTTACTTTGCAGTTAATATCTTTGCAGAACTAAGAAATCTTTGCAGAGCTAAAAAAGTCAGTATGTGTCTTTTACTACAGATCAACCACTGTTTCTTTGACTAAGGCAAATGCTCAACAGGGCACCTTGGCAAGGAAATAATTTTGCTCCCATCAAGCTGCGTTCCCGGTGAGATTCCTCAGTGATACTGGCCCTGCTCACCTTTGTGGATTGCCAGTTTTGGAGATCTATGCCCTGCCCATCCTCTTCTAGAAGTCAAAAGCATGTGCAAAGCACCCTGTTAGAAAGAGATTTAGAGTGATCTCAGATGGGGCACTGGGAATTGGTGGGTTGCTGAGGAAGTGACCTTCTCACTCCAAGGTACCATCATCTTCCTCACCCAGCTTTTATCAGGGAAAGCATAACTCAGTGGGGAATTTGGACTGACTGATGGAGAAGCTTGAAGTGACATCAAACTGAATGATGTCCTTGAAGTTTATCTTTACAAGTAGACATGCTTTGTGTACACTTCTAAACAGATTTCCTTCTTCTCTGGATTTCACTGAAACAATTTGTCTAGATAGTGTTAGGAATACTGATGAGAGCACTAGCACAATTAACACAGAGATGGTCTGAGGTTAACCTTAGCAACTGGATATGATCTGTGTATTTTGGAGGTTCATGTAATGTTGGCTTCCTCTAAGAAGGGAGCTTGAAATGGCAGCTTGAAATGAGAGCTCCCAGTAAGGAATTGGGTATACAAACTGTAAAATGGCAGGAGTGGTATTCTGGTTTTTTTTTACCCCATCTTATGAAATTCTAGGTCAAATTAAAAAAAAGAGTATTTTTCTATCACTTAGTACAGTAAATTTATTTCACCACACTATGCTCCCTTTGTATTGTATCTCATCATCAGCACCAAAATGTTACTTGACACTAATTGGCATCCTTGTTGGCAGAACCAGCAAAAAGACTCTTGAGTGAACAGGAGAGGAGAATAAAACATTTTCCTGCCCTAAAGGCAATCTTTGCTAGCAGCATTGTTTGATAACCACAATATGGAAAAAAATAAAGCTTGCTCTTCTATTCTGGTGAAGTATTTATTACCTTACCTGATGCAACAGAAAGTGATAGAAATAAATTGCATCAAGCTGACAATCTCAGTAGTAGTTTTCCAACCACAACTGAATTGTGCAATTTATTTTTGCTGATGCTGACTTTCAGTTACTCATAGAAGCGCTATTTTGTAGCTGAGGTACTGTATTCAAAATAGAGCTTCCTGACACACTTATCTTCACTTTCATTGGTCAGACACAAACCATGTTTCACATAGGAAACAAACACTGATGCTAAATTTAAAAAGGAAAACAGCGGTTTAAGAGAAATTGTGTAAATGATGTAAAAACATCAAATGTTTCAGTTTAAAAATAATCTCCATGATCACTTTGGGAATATATAACTATACATATTTCCCCTGCCATAGATGAAAATGATGAAATGTGCTTAAGTGCTGAATTGCTTCCTTCCAAAATCCCACCGGCCCATTCAAGTCATAACCCACAAACCACCATTTTCACAAATAGGAGCCACATGTCCATTCCTCTGGACTGGTACTCCCAGGTAATAGGGAATAAAAATAAATGTAGCTAGCAGGGTATTATGCACTGTACATTTCTTGAAGGCTTCTCTTGGCAGTGTAATTACCAGTAGTTATTCCGCATTTCTGAACACTAATGGCCTTCCCCAGAATACAGGAATGAAGATAGAAATAAAGAATTATAAATGCAGTGATGCACATTTAATCAGGGCAGGACAAAAGGTGAACAGAACATGTTTCTCAGCTGTAAAAAAGACCATTTCTATTATGGTGAGTTATGTAAAGCTTTGTAATATTAACAGATAAAACTTTCCTTCAGGAGAATGGATCTTTCCTGGTTCTTCATATGTAAAGGCTGTGTGGAGACCTCATAGCAGCCTTCTAGTATCTGAAGGGAGCCTATAGGGATGCTGGAGAGGGACACTTCGTTAGGGACTGTAGTGATAGGACAAGGGGTAATGGGTTCAAACAAGAAGTTGAGGTTGGATATGAGGAGGAGGTTCTTTACTGTAAGGGTGGTGAGGCACTGGAATGGGTTACCCAGGGAAGTTGTAAATGCTCCATCCCTGGAGGTGTTCAAGGCCAGACTGGACCTAGCCTTGTGTGGCATGGTTTAGTGTGTGGTGTCCCTGCCCATGGCAGGGGTTTGGAACAAGATGGTCTTGAGGTCCTTTCCAGCCTTAACTGTTCTAAATGGTGAGACAGATTAGCTACTGTGGTCAAAATTTGCATGCAGCAAGAAAAGAAAGAAGCTTTCTGCCAGCTCTAGGAGAGATCTGACCAGACCAAGGATTGGCTGAGGGCTGACAGAGGATGCAGACAGTCACAGTCTTTGCTCAGTCTGGAGGACAGAGATACTGAGTTGTCCAAGAAGGAAAGAGGGTATTCGCAAACCTCATTCTGGCTTCACTTTTTGACTCATATTTGATTATGGCACTTGCTGCAACACTTACGCTGCACCTCAGCAGAAGAGCACCACTGCTGTGATAGGCTAAGTCCTCCTGCAATGACTCACTGGGTATAGAAGCTTGAAGGATGGAGAAACATCTGCATGCTTTGCAAAAAGGCTTAAGGTTTGAAATCTGAAGCAATGAATACTTTCCATTTTAAAATCTGGTTAATGCTGTTAAGAGGAACCTATGCCTTCTTAGAATAGCACCTGCAAGATCAACATTTGCATTTCTTCCGTAGCAGCAAGCAAACCACAGCACATTTAGAAATACTTTTCAGTAGGTTGTGGAGTGTAAACATGATGCCATTGCCCTGCATCACAGACAGTACATTGTGTGCCGCAATCCCAGTCAAGCGCAGGTCTGAGCAACAGCACTCACCTTCCCATCCCAGGTCATATTATCTTTCTTTTACTGTTGCTGTTTCCCAAGCTGCTGCCTACCATCAAGTGCATGTGCTTGGTGCTGTTTCTTCTCTGACATCCCTCCTGCCCATTCCCCAGTGAGTGACCACAGCACAGGTTGACACACAGCAGTCTGCATGGCTGTCCATTCTGCTCCAGGAGGGTGGGATGCAGTTTCCCAGTTTCAGACCAGCAGAGGAACGTGTATGATGGGGTCTAGAAAGGCCACAGACTTTGCTTTCCTGAATGGGCAAGGAGTGGAAAAAACTCTTTTGGCAATGAGTGGAAGGTACCTTCCTTGAAGCATTTGATCAGTGGTAGGATTTTATAATGGTAGTAAATGAGATAAGATGACCTAGGCACAATATAAGTCTCTTTTCCTTTGGATTTGCTTTTAATCTTTAAAAAGTTCTATTAATTTCACTTGGCCAGACGTGGTGTGTTCAAAGCACACCCATGTTCTGCAGCAGGTGCTGACCACCTCTCAAAGTGTTAATCTGTTGTCAGCAAAACTCCACTGTGCGAATTACTTTCAGAGAATAATAGAATCATAGAATCATAGAATAGTTAGGGTTGGAAAGGACCTCAAGATCATCTAGTTCCAATCCTCCTGCCATGGCCAGGGACACCTACCACTAAACCATGCCACCCAAGGCTATGTCCAAACCAGCCTTGAACACCTCCAGCGATGGAGCATTCACAACTTCCCTGTGCAACCCATTCCAGTGCCTCACCACCCTTACAGGAAAGAATTTCTTCCTCAG
>JASSUY010029733.1:0-61552 GCA_032466535.1 Forpus xanthops
CCTGATCATCCTCGTGGCCCTCCTCTGGACTTGTTCCAGCAGTTCCATGTCCTTTTTATGTTGAGGACACCAGAACTACACACAATTCTCCAAGTGAGGTCTCACAAGAGCAGAGTAGAGGGGCAGGACCACCTCCCTCGACCTGCTGGTCACACTCCTTTTGATGCACCCCAGGATATGGTTGGTTTTCTGGGCTGCGAGCACACAATGCCAGCTCATGTTAATTTTTTCATTGACCAACACCCCCAAGTCCTTCTCCACAGGGCCGTTCTGAATCTCTTCTCTGCCCAACCTGTAGCTGTGCCTGGGATTGAAATGAACTTATTGAATAAAACTAACTGAATAAAAGTAAGTGATTAAATATTCTGTATGAGCAAAGAGGCTACTGCTTCCAAATCTGGTTTTCTACTTCAGCAAATGCTTGACACAGGGAACCTACCTAATTCGGCTGACTAGAACTTCAGCAGTAACAATATGTTGCTGAATGTTGCTTTAATAAATTATATCATCTTAGGCCCTGATATGAATTGGTTTCATTTCATATTTCATTTTAATAAGTCTGTTTTTTTGAAGTTTTTATTTCATGTAGTGTTGTTTAGGTTTGAGTGATTTTCTTTTTGTCCACTATATCATCTACCAGGGAGGGTAGTAAAGGCAGTGGCTCATGTTCTGCATAGCTCTGCTACTTTAATTCAAGTTACACACATTGTGAATTGGCACAAAGTTTCTGCTGTCAGAAACTGCAAACTGCATTAAAATGACCTGGAAACCTCTTTCTCCAGATGGAAGAGAATATTTTTGAGCTCCAGCTCTTACAGGGGAAGGGAACCAACCACAGCTGCTCTGAAAGATTTTCGACCTAAGGATCTTACTCTTCCAGGGTGGTGTCCCAGGAGGAGGATGGGGCTTAAAGCAGAGGGTAGAAACTGTACTGCTCTGAATGAACACAGTGTGCAGCAGGTTACCATAACAGCTATAGGATTTCATGCCTATAGGAGCTGTTGTCTTCCAGCTTATTTTTTCTTGCATGGCACATACTCTGTATCATGCAGCAGGGAAGACGCTATGGATCTCTTCTACTACCATTGCTGCTGCATTCAGCTTTGGAGCAGAAAGATGTACTCATCTCCTTGCTCTTTCTGAGACCCCAAGCATGGGACGAATACACAGCACCTCCAAAAAAGAGAAACAAGAGCTAATTCTAAGAGCACTCTTCTGTGCTCTTCATTGTTGCATTTTGATGTGATGGCTGTCTGATCCTTGCTCAGTTCTTAGAGCACTGACTGTTGCACTCCTTGTGGCTCATAAGCTTATCCTTCAGAACAGAAGAATTTACTTCATTGTTATCTCTGCATTTTGGACAGACACACACTTTTTCAACAAAGATCTAGAGAAGCATTTCTGCCAGTGTTAAAGGATAGGCTGGATGGGACTTTGAGCAACCTGGTCTAGTAGGTGTCCCTGCCCTTGACAGGGGCTTGGAACTAGATAATCTTTAGTATCCCTTCCAATCCAAACTATTCTGTGATCAGCAGTTGCAGCACATGAACAAAAAGTGCCAGTGGTATCTCCTGGCCTAGCCAGGAGTTCCCTAGGCTAAGAAATACCCACCTCTGGCAGGAGCAGTATCTAGCACCATCCCTCCTCAAGGTCTTTTTTCTTCTATATAGCCATACGAAGAAGGGGATGAAGGTCATAGCAGCAAATGGCCGTTGAGACATAGGGCATTTCCCAGGGAATTAGTGACTGGCTGGGGTTAATGGCCCTTCAGTTTGCTTTGGGCTATCAACTCTCCCAGCTGTTCATTAATCCCTAGGAAATGCCCTGTGACTCACTTGTTATTGCTTAAGCAGGTAGTATGAATAAACAATATTCTGCATCTCTTCTAGGTATTTAAGTCAAGAACAGAGAGTAATAAATGTGCTTTTTCTATGAAAACATGCTTTATTTGCATCCAGAAACCTTTAGTTCTTCCTCTTAACATTGATTAAATGTATCAAGAACGGATTCCTTCGTCAGTAAAATTATGCTAGAGGCTAGCAGGATAGAGATGAAATGTCTCACCTCTTCAAGGTCTTTTTGCTGTATCTTTTCCATCCCCAACATCCCATCTGCAAGTCATTTTATACCTTTCACTGAGTAGATTTTAGAACATGGACAGGTCTTCCTGTTAACTTGTAAGAAGTCACTTACCAGGTAGCTGAGCATTATGTTCTGGGCAGGGGTTGCTGAGTAACAGTCCCACTTAGACCACCTTTCTGCTTTGCTGCTGGAAAGGCCTGGAAGGATTACAACATTAGCAGGAAACTCTTCTGAGACAAGTCAAAAGAAAGATGAGGAGTGATGTGCCTCTCCGCTGCAAGAAACAAAATTATTGAATAGGTATAATCAGAACTCTGAGTTGTCAATAGGGCAGCTAATACATAGGTAGAAGGACTTGATAAATCTTTGTTGGGAAAAACACTTTTTATTTCAGCTTTTCACTTGTCATACATTTATCACAATTTTGAGAAGTGCATTGCAGGTGATGGGGACGTAACACCCTGAGCTACACTGTAAAATGCAGTCCCTTCTGACTGATGTAATCTGAACCTCATATGTACATATTCTGACTTTGGCATGCATTGGTTCTGCATAGAACTTACCATGATAAGAAATTCCATAATGTTGCTAGGAAAGAGCTGATTTTTTACTAGCTGCACACACTGCAAAAATTATTTCCCCCCCCCCCCCCAATTGCTCTTACTTACAAGAAGACAGGTTCTACCTGAATCTATATCCATCCTTGTATAGATGGATCCTTAAAAGTTTTGTGGCTTTGCTCTGAGACTGTGTATTTCATTTTAGGTGTGGTGTCTGCAGGCATCCCCCTTGTCCCTGAGCTGAGTAGCAGTGTACTTCAAAGGAACAAAACATTGGAGCTAACTCACTTCCAGACCAGAGAATGACTGGCTTGGTCTGAATGCATGTCAAAAAGAATTCAGAAGAGGCTAGTTACACACAGATTGCTGCTGGAAAAAGTGTTTACAGACATGCTCTGAACCACCTCCATGCTGGGATAGAAGACTGAATGTTGCAGATACCTGCTAAGTAAGAATGAAAAGCAGATGCCAGGTCTACCTCTTCAGAGGCTTTGGAAAATCTGTGTTGTTCCCTGTACACCGGCACTGGTTGCCCAGCATTGTTCTGTCAAGCCTCAGGTCAAATCTAATTTATTTTTTATTTCAGTTTGCAGGCTGATCTAGGAGAACAGCATGGCTCACAGTCTCTTTTGGCAGAGGTTCCATGCCAGGATCTGACAGCCTGGTTCTGGCTCACTGTTGGGTGCTGAATATTGCAGATAGATCCTAAGACAAAGTGTTCCCCATTCAGTGCCTTGTGCCACTTCTGTATTGGGGCTGCAAGCCGTCAGGCCTTCAGGAACACTATTCTTCAGGAGCTGCCTGCTCTTTATTACCTACATCACAATCCAGTCTTCTGCCTGTACTAGCCCAATGCATTTAAAAACTTCTGTGGGTTTCAAAAGCCTCGTATGACTTCTCTGATAGTTCTACAACATACAGCAGATGAGGGAGCTGGGAAAGGAGGAAAGTGAAGCCACCGAAGTTACATATGCAAGAAGAAAGCTGAATTCTCATGGACGAGATATTGGGCATACATCTTATGAGAATTTGTCTCAAATACCAGCAGTTTTAATATAAGTTCGTGGACCCCACACTGAGCTAGACAGATTATTGGTGTTTATGAGGCCATGCATGGCCACATCCTGGTTACCATGTTGTTACATAGAGTGTTCGTAAAAACCAATGTCTGGTGGATTCTGAGCAAATGAGAAATCTGATACCAGCCTGTAGTCAAAACTTTCTTCAAGCACAGGGATATGGTACCCTTCACCCTGTTGGGAGTCCTGTAGTATCTTGTTTCATTTTTTGATGTCACACATTCATAGTGGGCCCATATGCAGAGGAGATCATCTTGTGGTAAAGAAAAACTTTTCATTTAAAAAACAACACCTAAAACAGCCAACATTATTATCCCCAGTGATTTCCACGGGCTCAGTGGAAGATTCACCTTGAGTTCAGTGAAATCAGATGTTGTGCTGGCAACATGGACAATGACCCTCTGAAGAACCTCCTTATGGTTGCCTTCAGTTCTACAGATGCAGTGACAAAAGCCACACAAACAGAGAAATGGTTTATTTTTCTGTATTTCACTATGCATTTTAGTAACTAAGAAGTAACAACTCTCTTTACCTTTTACTTTTGAGATTCGCGCCTCTTGCTCCGTTGCTGTCATCTTCTACTTGTAAATGCACCAGGCTCTTGCAAATCTCCGTGGGTTTGGAAAGGAAGAATCTTCTTTGCAACAAGACTAGATGATCTTTTTGCTCTGCCTATACCACAGCAGAATCCTTAGGGGCAAGTATATGGCTGCGATATAGGCCAGAACTTAACCTGTAAATAGGGAAGGAGCTGGAGCACTCAATGGCCAGCAAAGTAACAGCTCCAAGTTGTTTCCTTGATCCTTGTCTCTTGCAAGGCAGAACAGATGACTCTGATTTTGGGGACCTAGGATGCAAGAGAAGGGGAAGAAGCTGGAACTGGTAGCTGGCTCCCATTGAGCCTTTGATGAGTCCCCCTCCTGGCTCCTTGGGACAGGCAATTGTAAGTAATAGTGCACGGTCCCTTTCTTTCAAGACCATATCTTTACTAGGTGCAGGTAAAAATAAAGAAGTATTGTTTTCCCAAGCCTGTCACTCTGGATAGGAATGTCCTTTTGCTCCAGACCCTCAGTTCATGTGTAAAGGATCTCACAATGCTATATGCTGTATGGAATAAATACTGAATCCACAGCCCCTCTGCCAGCACAGTGGGCTCTTCCAGTCCACCTTATATTTTTCTACAATAATGTGGCTTCAGCAGTTAAAAATATGTGGTGTATGTGTTCTGAGGAGACAATCCCAGGACAAATCATAGACTAAAGGCCCTGAGTGTCAGCAGTTCACTGAGTTTACCACTTTTCACCTCTGCTCCCCTATATAGACAGCAAAGCTTTAACACAAAGCTAACAGAACAGGAGTACTTCCACTTTAAAAAAAAATAAAATATTTAAAATTTCTCTGCAGTCAGCATTTTCACTAACTTAATAAAATATAATTTTCTCTCTGCTCGCCTCAAATCAAAAGCTGTTCCTTTGCCGTGTACTTCTGAGCTTCAAGTTTTAAATAAAAATGAACATACTGAATTCAAAGTATCGTGGAGCTGAATTTTACTACAAGGCTTAGACCAACACATACATGATTTTAATACCTGGAAATGTGTGGATTGATTTTGCCAGTTACATTACAGCATGTTATTACCTATGCCATTTCTGTTGCTAGACTGGGATACATTTATGAAATTCCTTAAGGTGACCTGGAGAAAAAAAAAAAAACAACGAAATGTAATGGACTAAAATGTAACGGTTGGTGGCATGAACAGCAAATTAGTACACAAATATGAATTTGAGAGTTTTAAAAAAGGCATACTATTTAGAGATACATTGAGCGTATATTGATGTGTGAAAAACGTGTGTGCATCTCTCTGACTTTGCTGTCAGGCACACGACATCCTCCAAATGTATGCTTTCAGATTATTACATTTTCAGCAGATATTCTTTCATATGGAAGAAAAATCAAAAATAAAGAAAGTCAAGGAGACGAATTTGGGTTCCTGTTTATTTAAAGAAAGATGCAAAAATAAGTTTCTATAGAAGCCATATGAATTTTATTCCTCCACGTTCCCCTCCCAAGCATCGCCCGGGCTATAGACAAAGGGCTGTGTTGCTTAGCAACCCCCCTAAAGCTCATCACCACAGCCTTAGTATTAATATTTATCCCCCCCTTAAAAAAAGCCTTACTGTGAAATTTGAAATAGGATCTGTCCTCCCTGTCTTTTGTGCAGTTCAAGTAATACTGCTCACTTTTTCCAATTAACATTACTGGCTAACCCAAGCAATTTCTGCCAGGCAGGCCAAATCCAGCTCTTAGGTAACCAACTGAAATCAAAGTTACGTCAGGGATGAATTTCTGTAGCTCAGATTGTCTTCTGCTGTATGTGTTTTGTAGCTTTGCTTTCCTTTAGATAACCTGAATCCATATTATCCACCTTTCCAGCCTTTTTTAATGAGCCTCCTCACTCTGTGACTGTATTGTGAGGGCACCCAGACACCAGGGAAAGAGCTGAAAAAACCAAGGTAAAATAAACCCAGTAAACAAGACTAAGAGCTCAACTATCTACACTAGGACTAACCAAGATCCAGCTGTTACCTGGCAAGATACTTCTCTGCACCATCAAGAGTCCTTTACATTGTACGAGTCCCCTTACAGACCATTTTTGAGAATTCCAGTGGAATGCAATTAGAGCATAGGCTGAAAACAGGAGTGAATGAAACTGCCTCTGGAGGGAACAAAGTAAATTATCTAATGCCATGGAAATATTCTGGTTCAGCGCTGGCTTTCTGTTTACATTAAATGGCCATGAAATCCACGGGTTTTCACTCTTCTGCCTCTCCAGAGAAGTACCATGATGTGATGCAGAAATACAGATCTGAGTCTACCAGGCAGTATATGCTCCTGTCATTGTATCAAAGCATCGTGGATATGTTGCGACTTGGTGTTAAAAAGAGGAGAAGATCGAAGAGAAGCCAGCTGGAGCTGCAACACGCTACACACTGCTGAAAAACGGGCTTGACGCTTGAAGTTTTGGTTCCTTTTGCTTTCTTCAAAATCTTGGCCATGAAATGTGATGCTCAGCAAGGCACAGATTCTTTCTGGAGTAAGCCGGGATGAATGAGACTGCCTGCCAAAGCCACTGAAGGATGAGAAAAGAACTGTGATTCTGAAAGTAATTTCCTTTGAGGGTGGAGGGGAAATTATTTTAAGGTCAGGAGCAGATGTGTATGGAAAGCTAATTGCAAATGTGATAAAGGAAGAGGCACAGAGTCCTTCAAACAGAAGCAGCAACTCTGTGAACAGCAGGCAATACTGACCTCAGGCTCCAGCAGTGTCTAAATACTATGTATATTCTATTTTTTTTATTACTATTTTCCTTAACTTCTCCCCATTCTCTCATGCTGAGCAATAGGAAGAAATCCTTGCTTATATCAGTGAGACAGGAGTCCACAAATTCTTAAGGTTTTTAGGCTAATCCAGAATGGGGAGAACATCATGCAGATGTCTCACAGCCTGGTCCCATCTGTCTTTTCTATCTGTGAACAAAGAACATATCTCAGGCCATCACTTCCCCTGGAAGGTTATACCAAGACCTGTCACATGGACTTTTCTCTGCCTGTAAGCTCATGCAAGGTTGCTCTTCGGAACAATGTTAATTCCACCTGGCCACATCCTCAGCTGGAGCCAGTCAATACAGCCATTGATTTCATCATCTACACTGCCTGTCAGAGCCAGCAATGATCAGTTCTTTATGTCCAAAAAAGTTCTTTGTTAGATGTCCTGAAACCTGGAAGCTTCTAACTTTGGATTGGATTAGCCTCCATTTGTAAGAAAATCAGCTTTCAGCCACTATATATTGGACCTCCTTTCAATTCCACCGATTTTTTCACTGGTTTTGCCCTCGTGAATCTCCCTTAGGATTACTCCTGACTTATACTGATATAAGAACAAGAAGGTACAGGACCACTAAGTGCATTTAGAGCCAAAAGTTTAGGTGCAAATACATGTCAGCACAGTGGGTACAAATACAGGAAAGGAGAGAAGGGGGATAGGGCAGATGTGAGCAAGCTCAATCACAGCTATGCAAGGGACTATGTCATTTAGAACACAGCAGAAGTAGTGCAACACCTGTTGCATCTACTGTTTTGCCAGTTATTGATCACCTTTTCTAGCTCTCACATCGCTCAGGCTATAAGCAGACACCATCTTTTGGATGCGGTTGTGTCAGTGAGCAAGTACTCCTTAACACCTTGCTGACAGACATTAAATCCCTTCTCGACAGGTCTGGCAGGACACAACTTGCACAAATTCCCTGCTTTACTTTAGGAGAAATAAGTAGGCAGCTGAACCTATTTATGCCTGACATTTTCTGCTGTGGGATAGAAAGTGTGCATATGGGATACTCATTCATACCTTCTGGAAGGACCATACTTTGCTGGGGAGGCAGGCCTGAGGGTAGTGGTGCCTCCCAGAGACTACTACAAGCAGATGAGACTGGCTGGTTTGTGGCTGTGGGTACCCTGCTGACGCACAAACACCTACAACAGCTTGAGAACCTGCAGAACAGCATTTACAAGGGTAGCTAGTGTAATTGGTTTTGTCCTGCTAAGCTTACCTCTCTAAGTGGTACCCTATGAGAGCTGTTTGCTTTTCATTTACTTCATCCCTCCTATTTTGGGGGTTTGTTTTTCTTGTCAGGAGCTACTGGTGCTGCTCATCCCAGACTCCTGAGCAGATTCTCAACTTGCCTGTGACAACAGCTCCTTTTGTGTCCTGGGCATTTATTTTTGAGTTCTTTTGATTTAACACTGGTGAGAAGCAGGAGGAATAACTGTGCTGTCCTGCCTTTAATTCCAAAGGTTGGATTCTAGCCTGAGCAGGGAAAGTGCATATTTATCTGCCCTTCCTTGGCCTCTTTCAGAAGCATACCTGAGGCAGCACTGAGCCTGGTTGCTGTTCTGGAAGCCCAGCTGGGACATTATGTTCTTCAGCAAAGTCCATGCTATGGCTGCTGGCAGATTGACTGGATTCAGAGGCCACCAGACACACAGAATAGCTGGCTGCTGACTCCTTTGGGCTTGAACCAGCAACCCAGGAAGAGATCCTACATGTCTACTACATGCTGCTCATTTTCACCTCAACTGACTTCCAAATGGATTAAAGGTTTCATGTTTGCAAACCTTTCCATGTTTCGATGATCTTTCCTCAGTATTCCCACATCCTGCAGGTTTTGAGTTAGCCAGTATCCTCAGCTCTTCTTTGGTTTTGAGCTTTTGAAATTAGCTTTGTAAAGTGGACAGAGGTTTCTTTGTCCCAAAGAAACAATACTTAACATACGTGAAATGCTTTTCGCCTTTCAAGCAAATTCAGTTAAGTAATTAATCCTTGCAATATCCCTGTGAGGAAAGTAAACATTATCTCACTTTTATACATGGGGAAACTAAGGCAGAAAGGTGAACTGCTCAAGCATAGTGAAAGATTTAGTGCTGTAGTCAGGTTTATAAACATAGGAGTTTTCTGGCTCCTGGTTTGGCATGCAGGAAATTAGACCAAGTCTCCAATGGATAAAACAGGCTACAAGACATGACCTTCACCTTGATGCAACAGTATTGCTCTGGGGTCTGCAGAAAGGCTGAGGGTTAGAGCTTCAGAGAGGTGAGGTAGGGGCAAGCACTGTTCTGTTTTGAGCTTTCTATCTGTGCTCTGTCACTGCTCCAAAGATAAAACGAGCGGCATAACATGTACACCAAATGGAGCTGCAGAGTGTAGCAGGAGTTGAAAGGAATTTGGAGCAGCTGTGGCAAATCAGGAGCTGTAATATGGAAGCAATGTGGAAGACATGAGTACTGCATCTCCTGCAAATGTGTATCCATATGATGGAGATATGATGTGTTATGCCTGTCATCCAGGGGAATAAATATTTGCCTGCCTATTTTACGGGTTTTCCAGCTCAGGAGAGGGTGTGAGCAACTTTTCTGATAAGTATGTTGTGCTGGTACTCTGCTCACTCTGCTTAAAACAGTTCCACTTGTTCCAGCAGTACACTGAGTGAGGGAGAAGCCTTATCATGGCACTAAACAAGAAGCCAGATTCTGGTATCGGTGACAACAGTGGAAACAGAGAAGCTGCTTCCACTTCAGAGGAGCTGCAAGAGCTTTCTGCTGCTGTATCTGAGCACTGGACTGTACAGAAGTATCTGTCTCTGGACCAGCTGAGAGGAAAATTAGAGCATCTGTGTAGCACACAGCAAGGAAACTTTGCTATGTTGTCAGCCAGCACTGTCAAATCACTGCTCTAGGGAAGCTCTTGCACTGGTAACTTCAGTCTTGCTATTAGTAATGACTGTTCCTGTTTTCTCTGAGGAGGAGGATTGGTGACTGAGGAATTAACACTACCCCTCCAAACTCACCAAATTTTGTTTCTAGTTAGAGGGTCCATAATTTTGAAACAAAACAAAAAGAGCACCAAAAATACGGCGAGTGCCAATATTTTTTATTTCTGCACTGAAGCAAATTGTGCCAAGCATTTTGTGAGAGAAGGACAAGAGAGGACAATCCATCAGTGCAGAGTACATCAGCGTATTAAAAAAATGCAACTAGTGGGGAAAGCTTTTAATTTGAATGATATCAGTGCCTACAAGCATGACTATAATTAAAGGTCTGCCAGCATGGCTATTATACATTCTGGTTTAGTGCATTTAATATCTCAGCTGCTTCAAATCACATCAGCCTGATGGCTGGCAAGCATGTTGCCACTCTGGATGCAAATCAAACTCTCGCACACCGTTCTGAAGCCTCTCTTTAAAGGTAGGGCTTTTTTGCATCAGGACAGGCTGTCCTTTGTCCTTGCAGTTCTGTGATACTGGTACACTTCCACTGCCCAAGACAGAGGAGAATAAATTATACGCCTTAGGGTTAGACTGAAGTGATTCTGTACTCCAGAGCAATTTTTCCAGTTCTCAAAACTTCCCTTCTCCCCCAGCAGCTGTATGTTCTGTGAACTGGCTGGGATGCTTCCTCCCTTGTGGGTTGTAATGAGGGTAAGTGAAGGGAAGTAGTCCCTCCCTCTGCTCCAGCCCTAGGCCGGTGGCTGACAGGACACACTGGGCTACAAGGTGTTCAGATTGTTCTTGGTGTCCTTATTGCTAGACTGCAGCCATCTCTTATAGGGCAGGTAGGCAATCAAGTGTTTTCCCTTAATCTTCTGGTGCTTGTCTGCTGTGCTATTCCCATAGAGCCTCAGGACCTCCTCAGGAAGGGCAGCCTGGAGCAGCGCTGGCACAGGACCAAGATGGATGGAAACAGATGAACACTTTTGCAAATAGTAATTTACAACACTCCCAAAACAAGCTAACCTATTTTATTTTCATTCAGGTGGAATGGAGGAAAAATTAACAGAAAGCCTAACGAACAATGTGACTCGCATCACCATGAATACTTTGCTTCCATGTCTCCCACTCACCTTAACTCTTGCCTGCTTTCCCTTTCAGCCCATAACCTCAGGAGGGCAGGAGCTGTCTCTCACTGGGTGTTTATGCAGATCTAAGCACAATGGGGCCTTGATCCTCCCTGGGTCCTTCTGGTGCTACTGCAGTATAGCTGATGAGGAGGTTTTAGACAGAGGTGGCTGCTAGCTTCAACTCATAAGAGATTGAAAGTGCCCTGGAGGTCAGCGGGGAGGTGGCACATCCTGTGACCTCTAGAACATTAAGGAGTTGAACAGTTCACTGGCTGGAGGTCAGCAGGGAGAGTGCTGGATCTGAAGCCACCAAGCAATAGTGCGACCTAGTTGGGATTTAAAAGTGGAGAGTTCAAGAGTGTACAGGAGGGAGAGTGAGAGGTCAAATGAAGGATATAGACAGATAGATACAAAGGTTCAAAAAAATCTGATGGCAGTTTTCTTTACCAGCTTAGCAGCTGCTGTTGTACCAAGTCAGGTTCTTGGAAATCACATTTGAGCAGGTTTTCCCCTTAACAGACATGGTAAATGATGCTGCACATACACATCTAGACCATAGCAAATGCAAGGTGAAATATAAAAGCTTTGGAAGCAAATGTTTCATTGTGTATTTGCAGTGAACCAGGAGAGGATGCATCATGGGTTTGTATCGCATCAGCTGATGGGCAGGAACCCCTCTTTTGGGGGTCAAACATTTCTTATCCTGTGCTTATTTGATCATTCAAGGCAGCTGTGTTTGAGGGTGCTGTCATGAGTATATTCGCTCCTCCCAGAGGAGTCCAAATTCATTCTGCAGCCATTCCTTCAGTGGGGACATTAGTACAGCTCTGTCCACCTGCCCCTTTGCTTACACATTTTGGAATCTGGTTAGCTTTAACACCTTTCATACCCTGTCAAAGTGATCAAAAGTTATTAGGAACAGGTGTCTACCTTAGCAATTTAATGTGCTAGAGGGGTTCTTGGTATAAATTCTTTTTGTGTCCTGACTTTGAGTCTTGCAGTTGCACTCAGGCATCCATTTAACCACAGCCATGACCAAGTCAGGACCATTTCCCACCAGTTGGACCTAAAGCTGGAGGCAAGCACTGAATTGTCACCCAGGGTGCTTCACTTGGAGAGTAGAGAGGAGGTCTGCCAGCAGTTAGTGCTCTGGATTTGTGTGGTGCATTTCATCGCGCACTGCACTAGCACAAACTTCATGGCTGGTAAAGATGTGATGTGGACATGTCGTTTTGGAGCTATAATGGGAGGCAGCAAAATGAGCTAGAGTCCTTCCTGCTTAGCGTGACTCCATTCTGTTTTGTTGCTGAGTCCACAGAGATTTTGAAATCAGGTAAGCCTTGTCTCCAAGAATACAAAGAACTAAAACCACCCCCAGTCATGATCAAGTGCTCTTGGCTGGATTCGATTGTTAGCCATAATGAATAGCTTGAAACAGCATCAGTTTTAGTGACTGTTGTTAATTTTAACAAGAGTTTTGTTTTATGCTGATCCCCGTAATGATTAGTTTAAATATTGCTGTCTGCTATTAATTGGTGACTGTGCCGTCTGCCTGGCTGCATCCTGCCAACGCAGAGTGTGTGACGCGGCGCTGGCTCCCCATAGGACGCCCTGCCAAACACAGCCCGAGTGTAGGCAGGCTCTTACAAAGAGCTGCAGCCTGAAAGGAAACTAGATCAAACACACTTTCATTTGTGCTGTGCCCCTCACCCACAGGATCCTGCTACCCAAACCTGGGCAGCATTTGCTGTTACCTCTGTTCTCCAGCGTCATATCACACTGGCCTAGGCTTATACTTCCTAATCGTTTCCATTCCTTACTTACATCCAGTGTGCTGGGAGCTACCTACTGGCTTTTATACACTGGAGATGCAGGCCCTGATAGAAACTCCTTTTCCCCTGTTCAAAGTGGGGGTGAAGAAGAAGGGGGGAGTGAATGAGTGGGATATATGATTTACTGCTTAAACCACGACACCTGTGCTGCCTGTTGGCCATGGGAGCACACCAGATTGCTGATTAATATCTGGGGACAACCAAGGGTAAAACTTGATTTAGGATAATGCATGAAAAAACAGTGTCTGGATCAGTGCACCTGGAAGAGTCTGTCTAGTAAAAGCTTTAAGTCCAGCTGGACACCAAGCTGGCTTACCACCAGCTAGATGATGATGATTAGAAATATAGCAAATTCTACTCTATCTGCCCTCCTGTAAGGGTTTTGATAAGATACTCCCTCATAACCTTGCTTGTTTCAGCTGTGTGAGCATCTAAATGGTTTTGGAGACAGTACCATGGTCCTTCATCCTGCCAAAAATGCCACTACTCTACAGCCACTCTCTGTAATTAAACCTTTTTCTGCCAGTCCTCTGAGGCCAGGGTGCTCACCACTGGCAGTGTCCTCAAAACCAGCAGAGGACAAGCACAGGGTATATAGGGTGAAGTAAACACCAGGTCCTGTCGTTGCCTGGTGCATCTCATGCCAGTGTTCATGAACGTGCTGCTCTGGCAGGGCAAGCTCCATACGGGAGAGGAAATACATGACATACTTCTATGTTTGGCAAAGTCTGAGCCCACAGGGATGACAGAGAACACTCCCTCAGTGTCCCTCACTATCTCAGCCCCATCACTTAGATACTCCGGGCCAACAGAAGTATCAGTGACCTCCAAAACCTCCCTCAGCACAGGTTTTATTGCTGCAGGCTCTGGCAGGGTGCTAAGGAGCCTCTGTTTCAGGCTGTGTGTGGGAAGCGGTGATGGGGGCTGAGGACAAAGTGGAGTGTGAGACAGATGGCATGGGAGGGGTTTTATCCCAAAAAAGAGGGATGTATTAGAGCAGCATGGGAGGGGATCACAGTGGCAAGAGCAATAATGCAGCTTTTTTTGCTACAGAATAGGAAGAGGGAGTTAGATTTACATGCAGATATCATTGCTGGCAGATATGGTTCCCAGGGAGTTCCCAGCAGTGCTATTAATAAATAACATTTTTTATTGTAGACTTTGCACTTCAGAACCCTCTGATTCTCACTGCTTGCTTGCTTTATTTCTGAAGGAGCACTGTCACAAAAGTGGCACCTGGGTACTCGGGCACCTTGGCTTTCTCGTCTTACTCTTGTCTTCTTGAACTCTCAGGTTGCCAGTTGGAGGTGGACAATATATTTTAGGGGTAACTTCCATATCTTTCAGCATTTAACCATTGCATGCTTGCACCCAGCATCAGAGTCATGCTGTTAGAGGAAATACAAGGGGCTGGGGAAACTGAAAGGTGCAGATTCTGCTGGTTCCTAAGTGGTATGGAGAATTTTATAATCCTTTTCGGCATAAAAAAGAACAAACCCTAGACCAGGCCAGTCCCATCCCTGTCTGTTCTATATCTTCCCCTAGAACATCAAAGCTCTCCGATAGCTTTCCATTCTCCAGGATTAAAGAGGTGACAGATGCACGTGAACATCTTTGAAACAGCACATTGTGTCTTCCCAGTTTGTACTCCTGGGGCTCCTGATACACAAATTTGATGTTTAGAAGCAGCGGATGTGGATGGAGCAATGTACCCAGAGATTCTACACTTCGAAAATGTTTGGGGAGCCACAGAAGAGTAAACCTAAACCCTGGTAAATCTTACCTGAATGCTGTCATCAAAGTCACATCAGGACACCACATTTGTGAATTACATGCTTGTGATCACAGAGTAACTTCCGTTATTTTAAATGTAATGGTGAAGCCAAAAGGAAGCACAGCAGATGAATGGGAAATTGATCTTCCCTGTACGGATCCTGCTGTATCCAACAGCCCATGTGCATGGCCAAGATACTGCAGTGATAAACGCTTTGGAGACATTTATATATTAGCTGAGACTTGTGTTGTTTAGGACATAGTGTTTGAAATCTGGAGCTATGCCTTTGAAGTTTGGGACTTGCATTGAATTTTCTGACCAGCAATTTATTCTTTTTTTTCTTCCTTTTTTTTTTCCCCAGGAATTTTACTCCGACAAATAGCTCTAAAATGAAGAAGTCTCAAAAGTGCATACGTTCAGATTTAGTTGCACAGATTGGTTTTATTTCTAAAGGTCACTAAATAAAAATGCAGATCACGTAAGATCAGTTTCCTTTGGCCAGGCACATTTAAATATTTGGTACACAAGTCAAAGTACACAAGCACTGACTTTAGACCAGGTTCTTCATGCCTAAGCCTACATAATCTACATCTCTGGTTCATTGCAGTGCTTGAACAAAACTCTACAGATTTTGTTTTTCAAAAACTAGCAGCAAGCTCACACTGAAGTCCAGATCATGATCCCCAGGAGAGCTTTCATCCAACTGTACACAAGATTAAAATGGTGTTTGCTACCTCCCTGAAGACATTTGGTACCATTTCTTCCATGGAGCTGGAAAGCTGTTCAGTTGGTGGCAAGGCAGGCTTGGTGAAGGTGAAGCAAAGCTCTGTCCACCCACCACCCAGGCTTCATTCCACACACCATTCTGGGACCCAGCTCCCAGCTAGACATCTAGATGAAATGCCAAGACCCTTGGGGAACTACATATGCTAAAGCAATATAAAAATCTAATCCTCAAATTCCTGACATTTTGTTAGATTATGGCAACATTATGGTGTAGATTAAAAAGCATTTGTTACCTTTATTGTTTATTTTATGGACTAGATTAATATCACTATGTCAGTTATTTTGCCAAATTGAACCATCAGTTCAAAACTCCAAAACAGGCATGTGAAAAATGTCCAGTAGAGTATATTCGATGTAAAATTAAGTTCTACCCTATCATCCAGGGTTAATTTAGGACCATCAATTATGTGTGGGTTGGACATAAGTTTTCAGGCATGTATTATTTCATTACCTGATCACATAATTAAAATGTCACTTATCAAGGAACAAATTTTAATGAAGTTAAAAGCACCTTGATGACATATTATTATTTGACCTGTTATATAAGAGGATTATTTCTTGCTTGTTACTGATTGAGTTTCTTTGACAGCATGAAAATCACTGTTTTTCAACCAGGTTTTTCTTCAGAGAGGGAACAAAGCCATACACTACATCCTTCATATAACCTCCAAGACCTCCTCTTGCTGCGGTATACTGAGAAGACACTCTGCTTTTCCACTTTGAATACATTACTTTGTTCATCTGCTAAAGAAAGGGTAAATATTGTTGGTCTGTGATAAAATATGTGCAAAGAAGGTAAGGAGGAGAAGGCTACAATTGCAATGATATCTGCTGAAGTTCACTCAAATTGAGCTCACTTCATCCGTTACTGGAGACAACAGAAAAATGTAAATTTCAACAAAGTGACAGCTAGGAGGGTGACAAAATAACCAGCAACATGCTTCTGAAGTACATAAATACCACTGGACAGAGAAGAACCTGAAGTGGGGCAAGATACTCTAGTGAAGGATAATGGAGAGGAACTAGAATAACACCAGTTTACTAGCAGGTGCCTCCTGCTTGCACCACTGAGGCAACTGAGAGAAGAGCTGGACACAAAGAGCTTTTCTGACACTCATGTGGTCACAAACTGGATGGGTTATTGCAATTCCAAGTTCTGAAGCTTGGCAATTGGTTTTATTCAGGTACATGCTCAAAGCGAACCTGGTGAGTTTACTTAAAAGAGAACCTGACATATTTTGCCAGGATCTCAATGGTAGTGCTAATGTCAGCCAGTTTGCTTGCTTGTGGCACTAACAGGCTGTGCTAGATGGGGCAAGAAAGAATGGGGCAGCTCCTTACAGCAACACTCATTCCTCACTTCCTTCATAGACTCATCCTGGCTGAGACCACTCTCAGCTTCTTCTGAAGATGCTGATAAGAATTCCTTAGTTCTTGTGAAAGGAACCAAAGTCAAAATACAGTATCTTTTAGAGTGAAACAGGAACAGTGGAATTAATTCTAAGGAGACAAAATACAATACTAACTAGGAACAGCTGAGACTGTGTTCAAAATCTTTGCCAGTGACATGGACATTAGGATTGAGTGTGCCCTCAGCAAGTTTGCCGATGACACTAAGTTTTGTGGTTCAATTGACATGCTGGATGCCATCCAGAGAAACCTTGACACACTTGAGAGGTGGACCAACGCCAGCCTTACGAAGTTCAGCAAGGTCTTATGCATGGGTCCAGGCAATTCCAAGCACAAGCATAGGTTGTGCAGAGAATGGATTGAGAACAGCCCTGAGGAGAAGGACTTGGGGGTGTTTGTTGATGAGAAACTGATGTTGATGAGCCAGCTTCAGTGTGTGCTCACAGCCCAGAAGGACAACCATATCCTGGGCTGCATCAAAAGGATCATGACCAGCAGGTTGAAGATTATCTTGTCCCTCTACTCTGCTCTTGTGAGGCCTCACTTGGAGTAGTGTGTACAGTTCTGGTGTCCTCAACATAAGAAGGATATGGACCTGCTCAAGTGAGCCCAGAGGAGGCCAGAAAGATGCTTAGAGGGCTGGAGCACCTCTCCTATGAAGACAGGCTGAAAGAGTTGGGCTTGTTCAGCCTGGAGAAGAGAAGGCTCTGGGGATATGTTATTGCAGCCTCCTGGTACCTAAAGGGGGCCTACAAGAAATCTGGAGAGGGGCTTTTTTACAAGGGCAAGTAGTGACAGGACAAAAGGGAATGGCTTTAAACCGAAAGAGGGGAGATTTAGATTAGATATTAAGAAGAAATTCTTCCCTGTGAAGGTGGTGAGGTAATAGCACAGGTTGCCCAGAGAAGCTGTGGCTGCCCCCTCCCTGGCCATGTTCAAGGCCAGGTTGGATGGGTCTTTGAGAAACCTGATCTAATGGAAGGTGTACTGACCATGACAGGGGGTTGGAATTAGGTGAGCTTTAAGGTCCCTTCCAACCCAAACCATTCTATGATTCTGTGACTAGAGAGGGAAAGCTGCTGCAAGGAAGGGAAGATGGAATACATTATCTAATGTTCTTTACGATGTCAGTTTATGGTCTTCAGACTAGGCGGACAGCATTACATTTGCATAGCCTCCAAATTACAAAGATATATATTATACCAGTCTGGTCCACTTTAGAAAGGAATGAATACAGCAACTTTGTTCAGCCTTAAGTGAGACAAGGCACCAAATACTGCTACTGATAGGAGACTGAATCTCCTAGCAACGGTGGGTTCTTTTCAATATTACCATCCTACCCCAGGCTGGAGGTACATCCTTTCTAAGAAGGGAAGGGATAACTCTGGCATTTGCCCCAAGACCGATGGTTCCCAGAATTTTCTTTCTTTAGGAGATGGAGCGTTACAATGTGGCAGCAAAAGTTATTTGCAGTGCAGTAAGTACATATGTGTCTATCTGACTCAGTGTCAACAATGTAAATTCAGAAGTTTTTCTGTATTTATACTGGATTAGAGTTCGGTCTGGGGGTGAGCACTACCTCAGTCTGACATGTGCTGCAACTTGCAGAAAAAGCTTTGACCACCAAATGCCCCAGCCACTGGACAATTGATCTCCTGAGTGTAAGGCTGTATGTCTCCCACTGCTATCCCTGTGAAAGCACAGAGACCTCTAAGCCTCAGTGGTGTGGTACCCATGAGGCATGCTCTGCACAGTTTCTTATTGCAGGTAAAAGGTACCCAGGATGATGGAGGAGCACACTGCTGCAGGATGCTCTGTGCTCTGGTAAGTTCAGGGATGCAGGTTGCTTTCAGCTTGAACCAGCTTATAGCTCCAACCTGGAGCACCAGGACACTCATCCCAGTATAGCCCCTCCTCTGTGGCTGCCAGGCAGAATCACTGCAGCCTCCAAGATCAGCTGGCTCTCAGCCACCAACATGAAATCCCTCTGCCTGGCTGCACACAAAGGTTTGGTGGGGGACAGCTGGCCACAAGCCAGACTTCCCCTCTGCTTACCAGCCCCACTTTGACCTCACTTAGACTAAGCTCAAGCTATTTTGCTTCTACATGTCTCCTCTGCTCACATAATATGGCAAAATTTGTATGCTATGTTAGCCACAGTAGTACAAAGTTCGATAAAAGACTTCACCCTGTGTTCCAGTTCCTTTCAGAGCCCTGAGACCTATATTGCACAAAAAAAAGCAAGGGCAGGGAACCACCTACAGCCACTTATTACACGTTATGAATTTCTTTCCGTTTTGAAAAACACTTCCTTTTTCAAAAAGCCACCTTCCACCCCCTCTCTGACAGCTATTGATTCCATAGACCAAAACAATAATGTGCACCTTGCTGCAGTGAACTTATGAATGCCTAATTCTGAGCAGGAAAATGTCACAGACCTCCACTCACAGGCAGGGCTTTGAACTGAAATGTATATCCTGTCTCTTCATCCGTGGTTTCCTGCAGGGGTACATTTACTCCCTCCAAAATTCGCTATTAATTTAAGCATTGTTAATGATACCCAGCTTCTTGCTGGCAGAGAGAGGAGGATGCAATTGTCCATTTTGTTTCCCAGGAGGTCCTTGAATGGCTGTGACAAGCACCAATAATAGGACTTAGATAAAAAGAGAAGTTGCTAACTTTGTCCCAATGAATCACAGTTATAATTTCCTTGAAAGATGAAAGGATTGCTAAACTGACTGGGAATATAAAGCAACTCTCCTCAGATTGAACTGAATCATCTTTGCCCATTTCAACTCTATTGTTCCTTTTCTTATCTGTGTATGATGGAGTCCTAACATTTCTTGCAAGTAGATGACTCTCAAACGGTGCCTTAAGTGACACAGACGCTGATTTGTGTGAGCATTAGGTGCACTGAAAACCTGATCCTTGAAGATGCATAAAGATGCAGAAATGCCTAGTGGCATTATTCTCAGATGTCCAAGGTTGCAAATCCTCCTGGACTATCATTTCCAATATATGAAAATCAAATTGTCCGTAAGATTCTGACCACGGTGGCTCTTACAGAGGGCTGTATTATTCTATGAGAAAACCTCTATAACATTATATTCTTATTACGCATTACTGGATAAGTCTGGATTTTGACCTGTTTAAAATCTCAAGATTCCTATCAGAAAATAAACTCCTCCAAATCATAGGGCTTTGCAATAGGATCATTACATTTCTTTTAGCAGATTACAAGAAAAGTTGATTCTGCTGAACATAAAGAACCTGCGCTTGTGGAAAGTGACACATTTCCCCTTAACAGCTTCTACAATTCTTATTTTATAATAATTAGGAGGTTTTTAACAGAGCATATTAAAGAAATAAGACAAATTTTAGATTTGCTACTACTTTCTATTTTCGGCTTCAAACAAAGGCATTCTTGGTGTAGCAGCTTTCAGCCACAGGGGATGCAGCACCAGAGGATGCTGACAGGAGAAATTGCCAGAGTATGAAATTATCTTTCCCCAAGAAGGGGAAACCAAGAATAGAAGTTCACGTTTTTTTGGTCTTTGTGATAGTAGAGCAAGGGAAGACTTGTACTGGGCTAGAGAAATTAAACAAGGCCTTAACAGAAACAGGCTAAGGGCTCTTCTTTGAGTGCCGAGAAAATTTGTAGCTTCTGCATATGAGAATTGAGGGCCTAAGAAATTGTCAGGGAAGAGCTTTGAAGAAGCAAGAGAAATGGGGTGAGAAGATGTCAATGCAGGAGGGTGATTTTGTTTAACTGTTGGAAAAATAAAATGTGGGAGGTATTCCTGGGATAAGAAGCACTTGAAGTCAGAGAAATTCACTGTGATGCGAGATTGAAGCCTGTAATAGGTTTTGTGTTCCCATGAAAGACACATGATCAGAGCAAACTGCTGAAGGCTGTCTTGCTTCATGGATAATTTCTTTGTATTTAGTTGCATATTTCACTACTTGACGCATTTTCTTTCCCTGATATTGGTATGGGATTGTTAAAAAGTTGTACGGATTTCCAAGAGGAAGCTGCATGCACATTGTGTTTATGGGTAGTTACACTTATCTGCATTAATTTTGTTATCATGCAGACTTAATTCAAAATACATCGGAGGAAGACGTTATTCAACAACTAATAGATGTTATATCATCAACATATTCTAATGGGCTGATTAGCAATTTTATTGTATTCAATTTGCAGCGTGGCAATTCTGTGTCAGGTAGAGAGCTATCAAAATGAAAAACTGCATTAAAATTAAAAACCAATAGTCCAAGATTCAGTCTGAATGAGCTTCCTGGTGGAATGATGAAGTGCGGTTGTCTGTGAGTCTGCCCTAGATACCTGGTAAAAATAGGCTGTGGAAATCCTTGGATAAAGGTCGATAAATTAGTTGTTTCTGGTATTTCACACACAAAATCAGTAAATATGTCACTGGGGTTTTAAGGTTTCTTTTTTTTAATCCTCTCTGAGGATAGCATTGAAGAGTTCAACTCTTTGTTTTTCTGTTTGGAGGACCTTTTGTCCTGCATTTAAAAACTGACTGGTTTGTCTACTCCTTTCTAAAACACAGGGATAGAAGCAATAGTTCGTTGTCCTTTGCCTCTCGTATTCACACTTACAAAGCAGCCACTTCTTCATTTACTGGCAAAACAAAGAAAAATATATGCTGAAAATTCAGCTAAACTGTGCTTCCTCTTACAGCATTAGTTTTTCTGTCACTGGGGAAAACATTAGGATTTTTCATGTATCCTGCTCAGTCCTTCACAGAGCCCAGGCAAAGGCAAAACTCCTGCCTAAAAGCCAGCTTGAGTCTTGAAGGGATTGATTAACACCACACTTATACACCCAAATGTGACAGGGAAGCCTCTTTCCTCCTAAACTTCTCCAGAGCCTCGGTGTGCCTCCCCTGTCCCCATGTCCTCACAGATTGTTTCCACCTTGTTTGCACTGACACAACTGTTTGTGAAGCTGCACTTTGACATCTTGGATCACCGAGATGATCCAGTTAAAAATAGCCCTCCCAAAAGGTACAAGAGAGAAGACAGATTTGCAGCAGGTGCAGATATTGCTGCCTTCCTCTGCCCTTCTCTCTTTCTGGTGGAGCATCTTGCCCCTAGCAGAGGCACTGACAAGTTTCTGTGGCTGCAGCACTACCAGCCCTGGGTGCTAAGGCAAAGCAAAAATTGACAGCAGCTTAAATTAGCACTTAAGCTGTAAACTCAAAATGTGACTTTGCCATCGTTGAACTAGTGACTAATGGACCGATGAAAGGGACAGTGCTCACTGCTCCCAGACATGTGGTCCTGCCACCTCATTGCAGGGAGAGACAGGTCGCTCTGCTGACCTAGTGGAAAAGGGTCTTTTTCTCTCTTTGCGGGATGAGCTTTCAGCTCCATCAGGGCCCTGCTCCCACTCTCTGCATAGCTGCAGGGTGAGCAGGGCCAGCAGCAGCATAGGGGCACCAGGAACACACAGCTGGGCGAAGGAAGGCAGGATCATCCCTTTGGGAGAGAATGCGGTTTAGGTCAGTTTAATTCAATTGCACAGCTGTACCTTAAGAAAGTTGTGGAGAGGACACTCAGCCCATCGTCAAGTCCTCTTGAGTGACAGCAAGTACTAGATGAAGGCCACAGCAGGCAAGAACTGCCTCAGTCCTGGGTATTAAACCCATCAGGGGTGATAAGACAGACCCCCAGGCCCACACATAAGCATGCGCAATGTTGAGAGGTTGGTTGTGTGACCAAAATTTTTCCACTGTATGTTTTTGCATATGCTTTGGCACTTTTTCTCGTGGAGGCAGTGGAGAAGCATCCTGCCTGACACAGCCATGACTTCTAGGAATGAAAAGCTTTTGGAACCTATGCCTGAATGAGCCCTGCTGAGCCAGGCTCCCTGCAGTCTGCTGAAGGCAGTGTGAAATCCTGCCCAGCATGAGCAGCGCTGCTTTACACCCCCTTAGCAAAACTGCGGTAGAGGGTGCAGTGCAGTGAAGCTTCAGGTCCTCTGTGCTTGGAGAAAGCCTCAGATGAAGAGGGAGGTGACATGTCTGAACATACACGGTCTTGTTATGCTCCCATATCTGCAAAAGACACAAACTAACTAGAACAGAAGCTGCAGCAGAGTGGAGGACAAATTCTGAGAGCCAAAGTGCTCTGAACATCATCTAACATCCTTTTAAATCTTATTTGGAACTAAAATATTTTCTTCTTTTCTTTTCGCCTCCCAATGAAAAACATGTTCTATTGTTACTTAAATAGCATATATTTCTGTAATAGCCTTTTAATGCAGAGCTGTTTTTCTTTAGGGCCTTGAACATATGCAAATGGAAATGAAGAAAAGAGCTGAAGTATAAAGGAAGCACGGTAGTCTGGAAAAAACGGAGGGTGAGTGACTATAAGGATCAACTGGCAAAGCAAGCTTATTAGGCTTTGGGGGGAGGAAGCAGGGGTTATTAAATGCCTAGTGTCTCATTCTATATGACTATAACTACCTTATTGCAGTGGCTCTGCAGAAGTCAGAATATGTGAAGGAAGCAACCTCCACTGATATAAGTGATACAAATCAGAACATTTCCATTCCTTCAGCTGTGGTGCCATCCGACTCCAAAAGCACTGTTTAAATATGAATGGCATTCTGTTTATGTGCGTATTAACAATATGTATACCCATAAAGGCTTGCAGAAATGCAAATATTCCTCTGCACACGAGTGTCTCCCACTGAGGCTGCCTAGAAAAATAGCATGGGGACACAAATTGGTAACAATAAGTACAGCTGAAGCCAATAATGAGGTAAAATACATATGCATGTGTGAGGGGAGTAAAACCTTGGCTCTGAATCACGTGCCTCTTAGTGTCTGGTGATAACAATTCCCCAGCGCCTCTGCCCCTCTGTCATCGGCTGCACTTGTGACAGGGGATCCCTCCTTCTGCTTTTAGCACCTCGGGTGAGTGTCCATTTTACATGACAGAGGCTGCCAGAGCAGATGGGCTAGGAATGGCTTTGCCACACATGCGCAGGTTTAAGCAAATACAGCGATTATGCTGAAATTTGCTTAAAATGAAAGTGCCGCTGGAACGTAGGAAAGGGTACACAAGTGGAAAACCTGTGCTGCAGTGTTAAATGGACAGATCCTGTCTGATCAAAGAATATATTAGTGCTGCCCAGTTTACAGCAGCATCCTACGCACACACTTTTAAGGGAGTGCTCAAGAAGAGACAATTCCCAGTATGGAGGTTTACAGGCTTATGTGCTTTGTTATTTCTGCTTTATTGTCACTAGGAGGGTCATGGAAGGTCCCCATGACATTTCTGTATGTCGGGTTTATTTTTTCCAACTCATCTGCAGGTTTAGTCTGGTGTCCTTAGCTGTGCTGGAAACTCTGACTAGATGGATACTGTTCTAGCCAAGAGCTCTCCAAAGCATGATTTGTGAACATTCATTCAGAGAAAACCTTAAAATCTGCCTATAGTTGATTCTCACCAACATTTGCACAGTGCTTTTGCCAGAACGCTGGTGGAAAACACAAACCTTGCAAGGGTTCATGTGAAAGTGCCTGCATGCAAATACTCAGAGGAGGGATTTTCCTTCCCCTAATTGCTTTTGCTGGTTTTGCCATTGAAAGGGTAGAAATGATCCTGAGCGAGCATGCTCGGCAGGGGATTTCTTCCTATCACATATCTGAATTCTCCCCACCTCCCAGGCTGCAGCATATGACTAGTCCTATGCCTTTGTGACAAATTTCTGCTAAAGTTCACCCAGCTTTCAGGAACCAAGCTGGAAGCAGGTCATTAGCCTACTTTCATAAGGGTGAGACATAGCTTTTTGGTTTATCTGGAGAACAGTTAAACCGACGTCTTCTGAGTGACATTTCACTGGAGAACTCCCTAAAATCGCTTTTCTTCTGAGCATGGGTAATCTCAGCCAGAAAACTGAGCCTCTGAAAAGACGGGATTTTGTGGATAAAGTGAGAAATTAAACACTTTGCAGTTCAAACAGCAACATTTACAAGCCAAACTAGTTAAGGAAGATACAAACAGATGTAATACTTTTTAATTAGTCATTGTCTGGGTCAGTTTGTATTTGCCCTCTGTACAGCAGGTCGTCATCCCATCCACAGTGAGACATATTTTGGTCTTTGCAGTGACAGGTATCTTTTTGTTGTAATTTGTGGTTAAAATTCGACTGGACTGGAAATTTGGGGTGGTTTTGCTTTTTCCCTGAAGTGTTATCTTATTACCTCGTGCTCAGAAAACTTCCAAGTTGTGCATATCACCTGAGACCAGAATTGACAATTATGTGATCTATCATGGGGATTTGATTGTTGCTTTGACAAAGGAGGTATTAAGCTCTGCCAGGCTGTAGAACTGAGAGGTTCTGGTGTGTTAGGAGGTGCAGTGTTACCTTTACTTTCTTCCCCACTGTTTCTCGACCTGACCTCCAGAATGTCCAACCAAGCAGCTGTGTTCCAGACAAAATGCCCATGCAGTTGAATAGGACTTTTGCTCAAGAACAGCAGGATCAAGCATCTGCAATGATGCAGGCTAACACTACCTAGGATTCAGAGAAATGTCCAGCTCTAACAGTGGTCAGATACTACAGTTAAGATGCCAACCTGTAACAAAAGATAGGTTGCCCATTCTGACATCCGGCCTTGGGGAGTTCACCACTTTTCGGGGTACGCAGGTACTGCTGTATCAGAGGACAGCCATCTCTCATACCGCCACTATGATTGCCATCCTCCCCAAAACTTCACCTTATTCCACAGCAGCCTGGCTACATTTTTGGCCAAGAGCACAGCAGGTAACAGTGGCAATGAATGTCTCCAAACATGTACAGAACTTGATCAATGCATCTAACTGTAACAGAACCCTGCTCTGAGGTTCAGCTTCACCTCTTTCTTTTTTTCAATCTCCATAACTAGTTTGCTGATTTCATGCCATTGTGGGGTGGTTGTTTTGAATTAAAATGCGCTTATGTTCTTCAAGGCACTCAGTAAGAAAGATTTCTAGATTCCCTGGGGAAATGCAGCTTTTCCAAACCTTCTTTCTCAGGTTTTGGTCATGGATGGGATTTCTGGTTTATTAACCAGCAGATGTGGCCAGTGGGCACATCAGTAGCAGGTAGCGTTGCTGTGTGCGGCTGTAAGGCGCAGCTGAATCCTTGCTGGCAGCACCAGTGCAGTGAGGCACGCCTTGTGTCCTGCTTTGCTCTTCAATTTTCTGGAAGAAAGTTAACTCTTTTGCTGCTGCATCTAGTGATTCGTGTTGACTGCTTTCAGGTGGTGTTACCTCTTTCACTGTGAATTTTTATTCCAGCTTGGGGTATGGCTAAAACTCTGAAAGCTGAAGTGATTTAATCACAGCTATACAGACAGCAAATGAGAGCGTGCTCTCGGTCACAACCCCTACAGTTGGGATGATAAAAGGATTTCCATTAGCCCCTTCTTTTCCATCTCAGTAAAGTCAGAATAAAATCTTTCACTCTCTTTGAATAGTTGTAATTAAATCAGTACAGCTTCCAGGATTTTAGCTGTAACCCAAGTTGAGGGGCAGTCCCTGCAGAGAGCATTCTTACCGCTGAAAGCTACTGTCATCAGACTAAGAAACAGCCTCTGAAAACCAAAATGATCAATATACATTGGCATAACTTTGTTCTTCATGGAACAGCTATATAAAATACTGAATCTACTTGGCCCCTGGAATAAAAGTATTGTACATTTGTATCGAGGTTGTAATCAAACCACATCTTCAGGTAACATGTCATGACTTTAAAGGCTCAAATCAGTTGTCAAAAACCTGGTGAATATGCTATGATTAAGAAATACAATGTATTTGTTTACTTTCTTTTGAACACCTCTTCTTTCCCTGTTGCCTGTGTTATGGGCTGAAGAAATTCCAACCCAGTTATTAATTTAACCCCTTAAATTTTACAAGCTTCTGTAGAACAGTCTTTATGCAGACTTTGTCTTTCCAGTGTGGTGAGAGTTAAGGAGGTGGGATGTGCTGGCCCCTCAGGTACCAGCCTGCACTCCTATCCTGGTGATCCCGAACCCCTCAGGCCACCTGGGCAAGCCCTAGGGACTGGGTTCTATCTTGTTTGCGTGCTTGTTTTATCCTAGATGTGGGGAAGCTGGGAAGAGACGCAGTGTTGCTGAGGGCTGTTGAGCAGCTGCTGGTACTGCTCTGCTGTGGGGGCACACTGCCTGCCCCTGACATGATTAGTTTATTATCCCAACACAGGATATTGTTACTGGGACTGGAATATGACTGCACAAACTTTGTTTTTTCATTAAACTAAACAAATGATACTCAAAAGATACATTAGGATCTAAAAGGGACATTACCATATTTTAGCCAATTTTCTAAATTGTATAAGTATGAGGAGATGCATTATAGAGCTATAGTTTAAATCCGTGCTGGCAGAAGAACTTAAATGTTGTCCACAATTAACAAATCCAAACTGCTATTTCTCCCAGAGGTTAGATTGTATAATTCAATTTTCTTTTCCAGCATGCATAGGTAGCACGTTCTGTGAACTCTCCTGCCACGGAAACTCCTGAAACATTTTGTTTGTTATTAAACTTAATTCTAGAGACTATTATCAAAGCATGATTAACACACATAATAGGGTGAGGGTATAGGGCACTTTTATTGGATAGCTACAAGCTGGTGCTTAGTTTTCCCAGATTACAAGGACTCAGTCATGCGGAGGTGTCCGTGAACACTTTCATTCCCAGGAATCTGCTGGCTTTCCTCTGTGGGATCTCTTGTGTGTGCCTTTGTCTGCGGAGCTTGGGCTGTGGTATGTAATAGCCTGACAGAGGGAAAGCGCCACTTGCCTCAATGTACTGGCAGGTGAGGACAACGGGCAGAAGAGGAGAAACATTTCCACAGGGCTGTGTGTGCCAAGGCAGATGTCCCCTTAGCTCAGCAGTAGGAGAACTGGAGTGGTAAAAGCCATGCTTGCTCCCTAAGCCAGCACAGCAGGCAGTCAGATGCTTTATTTCATTAGCAACACAAGTATTAATGTTCCTTTGAACTAAGGCAACGCACAAAATGCAAACAGCATGTGGGCACCAGGCTGCCAAATGTTCAGATGAAAGGTCTGCTCCTGCCCTCCCTGCTGCATACAACCCATGGCAAACCCAGCCCTCTCAGCATTCTGAAATGCCCAGTTACCTCCTAATGTTTGCTGCCAGTATCATCTGCAGGGAATGTTCGCTGTGTACTCTTCAAACATCTGGGGACCGTTTTATCCTGCCAGCTGTGCTACAGACCTTGCATGTCTGCTGATGCTGCGTGCACAGCGGCTGCTGCAGCCTTCCTGGAAAGGCACTGGTGGCTCCGTCTATAGCAGGGACCAAGCCATGTGGCACCAAACTTAGTTGAAGAAAGGAGGAAACGGAAGGGGGATTAAGCACCTTTGAAAAGCTGTTCTTGCATGTGAAGAAACAGATGATGATACTTCTGATGCTACTTGTGCTGCTCACAGCCCCGTTTTCATTTGAAGTTTTCAGCTAGGTAGGTTGAGCAGTTACTCAGCTCCACAAAATAATAAGGTTAATCTCAAACTGAATTTCAGCCTCAGTCTCAAAATGTTTCAGCATGTGAATGACCAAAGCATTACTTCTTGTCACAGTACCAGAAAGCCAGGAGGATGGTAAATTTCCCCTCTACTTCCCCTGTTTTGATATGCATGATTTGTGTCAGCTGAAAGGAGTCTGAAGATACATCAGCATCTTACTTTTCTTCCATCCAACCAACTGTGTTGGCAAGTCAATTTGGGAAAGCTAAATTATAAGCAGTAGACCAGAGATGGAAAAGTCTTTATTAGATAAAATAGGCAATGCAGGGTACAGCTCTCTGCTTGAGAACTTATCTGATGCCAGGCTGACAGTATTCTTGCCCAGCGGAAATTATTAGTCTTTGAAAAAGATATGTAGTGAAACACATTAAAAATGGCAGAGCAGAAGATGTCTCTCTGCTCATCAGTTATCACAGGTAGCTGTACCACGCTGTGTGACAACTGTGAAGGAAAGCCACCCGGAGCTGGAGAAGTGCCAGCCTTCAGGACAGATCACAGAGTGTTTCTGCTGTCAGTGCAACATTCCCTACAGGTGGATGTGACTGATCACTGAAATAGGTATGCAGGGTGACACCGGCATAACTAGTTCTCAAAACTCTCAGGGATCACTGAGTGTATGTACGCAATTTTATCCAATTAACCAAAATTAGTTTTGTGCATTGCATTCCCGGGGTGGCTTTAAGGCTTTAGGGATAAAGACTGGAATGATCACTCCAATTCAGCAGACTGTTAGGATTTGAAGCCCTGATTCAGCAAGGTACTTCAGCACATACATGAATTTAAGCTTTTGAGAAGTCCTGCTGTTGACAGTGGGACTACTTAGGTGCTTTAACTGCTTAAATGTTTTCCTGAATATGACAACACTGAATAAATGTAGCACAGGTCTAGAGCTTTTAAATGTCATGTCAGGCAAAGCAAACAGTGTTAACGAGACCAAGTTTCTGTCAAAAGGGTACCCTGCTTCTCTGGGGCAAGGGAAATTCTGAAGTGGTGCTGCTGTGTGGGAGCAAAGTCAGATCTGACTGTAAGTCACTGCACATGCACCTTTCCTTTCTGCAGAGTCTGACTCTCATCCCCTCTTTGGTAGCAGCTTTGTAGTACTTCCCCTTATTAGAAACAAAACCCCCAAAAGCAGTTCACAATCTAAGCTCAAATTCTTGCAATTCTTGTGCAGCTTCATTCAAATTAGGGGCCATCAGCATGTCCCAGATGCATTGATCTGGTGAGGAACCTCAAAGGTTGCAAAATCCAATGACAATTCATTTTTTGTTTCAACAGATTGAGTCAGAAGCCAGGGAGGGGCAGGGGTGGAACATTTCCATGGTTGATATTGCATTCATGAATCCAGCCCTTTGTTCCGCTGGGGGCTGCACGCTGACAAATGTGCTGTTTCCTGAAAGCCGTAACATCTTTGTCCGGTGTCCAGGTGCAGGAAGCAGTGTACAGACTGGGGCAGCCTTCTGCTAAAAAGGATTTTTTTTTTTAATCATTTTAAGATTAAGAAACCAACCCAAAATCTCAGGACATGCTTAAGATCAAAAGGACTTCAGCTCAAGAAGATATCAGAGCCTCTTTTCATCCAGCAGCTAGCCATCTTTCTCCACTAACGAAGCCTGGTTGAATCAGCTATTATCTATCTTTTTTTTTTTAATAGATGTTGCCTTGTGTTCTCTTTCTGAAATCTTCTTTGCGATCATTAAGTCTACTGCAAGCTACAGATTAGGTATTTGTGTGCGTATTGAGATATCATGTCAGCCTTCTCCTTGGCTGTGATTGACAGAAGGACAGTTTCATGGCACTGGCAATTAGTCAGGAATGGTATTACCCTGAATGCTGAGCTCTCACATATTGTCGCATTAGATCATTTTACCCTTGAAGTGCCTCAAGACCCACACTAACTTTCAATCAGCCTATCAGTTTCCTACAGAAGTTCCCGGCTTCAAAATCAATAGGAGGTAATCAGAGGGTGGTAGGGTCCCATGGAATCTGACAGCTTAGTATTGAAGCACAGCGCGCACCTCTTAGCAGGGAAACATGGGACTCAGCTTCCAATAAAAGTCATTTTTCATTGTCGTGTTAGATCTCAAAAATGGAAGCAAAATTGCTTGAGGTTGACCTAGTAATTTTTTTAGAGAACAGAAGATTCTTTTTGGGGTGTTTTAAATAAGAACGGAGAAGATTAGAAACAAAACTCTAGACTGTATGTCTTAGACATTAGCTTAGTCACTGCTGGTACAGCTGTAGAAGAAAAACTGTCCTTCCCTCTTCACCTTAGTCTGATCATCTGCGCTGCAGAAAGCCATTTGTCTGACTGCCTTCTGGTCCAAACCCCACAAGAACTATCCGCAGTAGCCTATAGAGCAATGAGTTGATGTCTGAGCTCTCCAGCACTTGGACCAAAAATGTGAGTGTCTTAATTACTGATTTATAGAGTCCTTTTCTTTCTCCAGTTAAAATGGATGTTGAAGTGTCTCTTTCTGCTGAGTGCAATAGCTCTGCCAGGACATGGAGAGCACATCCCTTTGGAATGTTTGGTGGCTTGGAGCTGCACCTGGCAGGGAAAAGAGCCTGGTTACAATTTTTATTCCTAAATAAGCAGATAAAGCTTGTATGCCTAAGTGTCCCACGCTTAGGATTGTGCTTTATCCTTTGAGCCACTGTGGACCGAAGGCCACTTCCAAAAAAACAACAAGATGGCTTGGATAAGCCAAAATTTCAACATCCCCTCTTCTTCCTCTTTTCTCTTCTTCTTCTCCAATTCAACTTGAAATAGAAAACAGCTTCCTTTGATCTGAGACTCCATTCTTCTGCAAATACACAATTTTTAAAAGAAAAAACAGGCCTACAGAGAAGAAGCTAATGTGTTTTTACAGCTGTACCCCTTAAAGGACCCGTTCTCAGCCCGGGTATGATGCAGCACTCAATGAAGTTAACACAAAGCCACCAACTTAAATGGGTCTTGGACAAGCTATGAAACTATGATAAAGTATAACAAGATATCAGGAAAAAAAATGTAGCCAATTGTAAGTCATGGCAAATCATAAAATCAACCCAAAATATGTTCTTGTGTTTTGTCACACTACTGTTTTTTCACTTTCTGACCAGTCTCAGAGAAGCAGACTGGGTGTCAGCTGTTGGGAAGAGTTGGACTGTAACTCCACTGATAATCCAGGTGTGCTGGCAGGTAGACATTTAACCATCATGGCTTATCTGTGGCAGTTACAGCTTTCTTAAATACCTTCCTTGGAGGAAACCATGCACACAGTCCTGGTGTTCTCAGCAAGCAAAAGTACCACCGCCACCACACAGGGTGGGAAAGGATGGTGCCCTACAGCAATGGGAGAAGCACAGCTGGTGAAGAAGGGCTGAGGGTGACCTCCCACTCTGCTCTCTGGTATCCCTCTTATCTGCCCTTGGTGGTAGGCATGGCTGGATGCTTCTGCCAGACACAGATTTTGCTGACTTTAATTGTAGTTTAGAAACTTCAGCATCTGGGTTGGTTTGTTCATTGTTTTGGGTTGGGTTTTTTTGGGGGGAATGGGGGTTGTTTTGTTTTTTTTTTTGTTGGTTTGGTTTTGTTTTTAAATATTACTGTGCTCTACAGCTGTTCCTGGGCTTTGCTTCTCCACCTTACAGCTGCACATCCTGTAGTGCCCTAGGACGCTAATTACTCTGGAGGCCAGCAGGAGATCCTACTGATTTATAAAGTAACTGCCCACAGCTTTCCACTGCATCAGTGGGTTTAAGTGAGTCTGGCTTTTTCATGAAAGGAGTTGAATTATCTCTTCTGACATTGAAGACTGAGATGAGAGTGACTCGGGGAGGGAAGGAATGGATGGGAGCAATTTCAAGCACTGAGTGAGATTCTCCGCAGCTTGCTTGTCAATGGTCGTGTTGAGTCTCCCAGCATCCTTGGGGACTGCATGAGAAATCACTGTTCTGGTCTTACAAATAGGAATGTTCCAGTGAAAGGGGCCAGTATCATGATCCAGCCAACTCTGCAGTGCCCTGTTCCAGCTCCTGTCCCACCTCTGCTAGCAACCGGGCTGAGTCTGGAGAAGAGCTGAGCACTTGCAGCATGCCTGGAAATCCCCAAGCCTATCAGGACTTAGGTCTATACAAACAAGGGGATTCCTTTGTAAAAGGCAGGAGGCCTTCGGTACTTCTGAACCATGTCCGTTTGGTCTCTTCTCATTCATCTAGCCTGTTTCGAAGTTGTTGAGTGGGGGAGCTTTTTCCTGCCCCTGCACAAAAGTGGGCCTTCTCACAGAAATGAAGCTTCTGGACATACACATTGTACCCGTGTATAAATCACGGGCTTTGCCAAGTTAAGGCTCTCCTCTAAATCCTATGCTGAATCTCTCATGCTGCCTGAGTCATCAACTGTGTCATCCCTGAGGGAACCTGCCAGGCAGGGTCATAAAACATCCAGCTGCTGAGCACCTTCTTGAACGTATACTTGTTTCTGTTAATTTTACCTGATTTGCTCAAAAAAAACATTCAGCAAAGGCTGATAGGAAATATCACATCTTCCAGGCTCAGGAATATGTAGCTTTCCTGTCTGACCCTGTCTCACTCAGGGGACAGGGTACCCTGAAGGCAGAACAAAGGGAATTTTCCATTTAACCTAGTCTATTTCCCCTTTCTTGTCTCCAGGGATAGGTTTTTTTATTCCCCTTCTCTTCCATAGAAGACCATAGGGTTTTTTCCAGTGTGTGGATACTGTCAAGAATACAAATTTGTGCACCCCTCCTGTTTTACATCCTTCTCCCGCACTTCAAGGAAAAGGAGAACAGAGCCAAGATGGCCCAGCAACATACAAGTACTCAAACATATTTTGACCAACCACTATTTTCTACCTGAGAGCCATCTGTACCACTTATTTTTCCTTCCAGTAGGATACCATGGTGTCATACAACTACACAGCCATTGTCATTTCATTGGTCTTGCATGCACACACTTCTGAGGTACTGTAAGGGTTAAATATTGGAGCCCGCCTCTCACAGGACAGCTTGCTGCAAGTGGGAGAAGATGCTCTGCTATGCATATAGTTGCCATTAGATGTCTCTAGCCCCCTGGTCTTAGAAACGGAGGTAGTCAAGCACGAGAGCGGGTGGATGGTAGCAGAAGATGGAGTTGAAAAGTGGTCATTAATCCTCCTAGTTAGCAAGCAAAGGTTGATGCAAAGTGTCCAACTGATTAGTAAGGAGCTCTTCTACTTCTAACTAAAGTTATTCTAAATCAAGGTTCTCTTTGACCTTTGGTGGACCTGGACTTTCTGAAGGAAGATGTATAGTGTTCTGGTGGAAACAGGCAGTGGAAAACATGCTGAGACCAGAGTGCTCTGCATGTCATAAACATGGGCCTACAGAATCTGCTTCACAATTGTTAAGGAGGCTGTAGTTATTTTCCTCAGTTTAGTTTGCTTATTTAAATAGCACAATAGATTTTCCCTGTGTGATTAACAGGGATTTTCCAAAACAATAAGGCTTACATTTCCAAAAAGACTTACCAAGCCAAGCAAAGCTAAGCAAAGCCAAGCTTCTATTATCCTAGTTGGGGCTGGAGTAGACCTTTAATATGGATCAGTTTGCTATTTACATTTTCTATATGAACGAAACAGGCCAGACCAAAGTGGAATGACTTGCAATGGCTACCATGCAAGTTAATGGCAGAGCTGAAATTTTACTAAATGCTGTCTGGTTGTTTGTCTCTAATATTTTCATGCAGCTGATCACAGAGGAGAATGACATATCTGTTCTTTGCTGTGGGCTTACTGAAAGTAATTAAGAGTGGCAATGGGCATTTAGATGAATGAATGTCTCAAAGGTAAAGAGGCATGGATAGGAAAAAATGCAAAGTACTAATTACATTAATTGTGATCAATTAGAGAAAACTCTTCCTTACCCCTCTTCTCTGAGCTAAAGGGTTTTGGAGAACATGACTCATGAACCATGTCTGGTACTTGGCAAAACCTCACAGGCACAAAGCTAACTGGAAGAGCCAAAGCAGCAAAGCTAGACCAGCAGCAGATATAAGATCAGCTCCACCACCTCAAAGCAGTAGTCTGTTTTCACCAAGCACCCAAAAGTGAAGTCCTGGAGGTGGGTGTAAGTCCATGGCAAAGGCCTACTCCCTCTCAGAAGGCTCTTCCTCTTTCATGCCTTCTGCTGGCATTGACTGCGCCCAGGCAAAGGGAATGCTCACACCAGTGCTGCCCCTGGGCTTTCATATTTCACGTTCCCTTATCATTCACCTGCGCATCCTGGCCCTTACGCATGTGACTGCTGCTGATACTGGGAACCATGATAAGAAAAGGTCCCTCACAGGCAGGCTCAGGCCAGACGTGTTGTAATTTGGCCACATCAGACTTTAAATCATTAGCTATGAACAGCTGTAGGGCCACATATATAAATAATCATTTCAAAATTTTCACATAGATGCTGAACTTCCTGTAAAATAGAATTAAGGAAGACAAATGAAGCAAATTCTAACTGTTTGAGATTTATGGTCTGCGCAATGACCTTCCTTTGAAACAGTGTCAGTGTCATTCCCCTTGCTGGCTGAGCGCACACAAGCACACATGCTGTCTCTGCAGCTCTGCCAGCCCATTTCTTTTTGGTTTTTCTCTCCATCCTGATTTATAAGGATGTTCCCTATCTTCGTGCCTCAGAGAACACATCGGACTTTCAGTAAACATACACAATGCAGTTCCTTTTTTCCCAAGAATCAAAAGGAAAAGGCTCCTCCCCGCAACATAAACAACGCACCCACCCATTCCCTCAAGCAAATACATAGCGGAAGAGATGATCAGCTTTGTGTTGTGCCTCACAGATCTTCAGGCTATCTCCTTCTGCAGTGAAGAGCTCTGTTGATGAGGCTCATCTCTTTAGAGTGCCATGCCATGGGTCAGCCCAGGTGAGGTCTGGGACTCTCAGACCCAGGAGTACCTGATGCCTGGTTTATCCCTTACCTCTGTGTGCCAGAGAGACAGGCATTTTACACAAGGACAATAAAACACCCTAAGAGCTAAGCATTACACACTGTACCCCATGGTCTGGAGGAGCTGATCCAGTTCCTGTTGAACTGGTACCATATGGTTGATGGCTGAAATGTCTTTTAAACTAATAGCATGGTGTGGTTTTGATTTAAAAAAAGGGGAAAAAAATCCATTGACCTAGGGACCTTGAAACTTGTTCAATTTACCTTACAACCTGACCCTAAGACCATTAAAGTAAGTTTAAAGTCTCCCTTTAATTTCACCAAACTTTAGATTGGCCCTTGGAAAATGCTTCAATTAACCTTTGTCGGTTTCCATGTTTGTAATGAAAACTAAATTCGTGTTAGTTTTATGCAGTTCCCACTTCTGTGGCAAATGTACTTCACCTCCTTGTTTCCAATGAAGGGATGTACTTGGGCCCTGTAGACCAAGTAGAGCCTTAGGTAGAAGGTAAATGAGTGGCCACATGGGACCTACATTATTGAAGGATACCGTAATAATGTCAAAATCATAATGGTTATTTACCAGAAGGTCCCCAAATCACTTTTTGCCACAGGATGGTCTACTCATCTCTTTGCTCTCTAAATAGGAACAGTCCTATTATTGGTGAGCAACATTGGGCTCACTGGCTGTGGAGAGAGAGAAGGAGAAAAGAACATCACAGTAAGAAAAGCTAACATCTAAACTACAGGCAAGAACACTCTCATCCATGCTCAGCCACAGAAATAAGAAACCACAGGGGAACCAGTTTCCACTAGTCAACTGGTAGAAGACAACTGTGTACTTGACTGCTCTTAGGCTGCAGCAAAATAGGGTTGTACATATTAGCACAGACCTCTCTCATCCTCCATGGAAGATGCAGAGATCCGAGATTATCCCGCATATACTGCTGTGCAAATCTGCAGGAGCAGTTGCCATGGATCAAGAGACACCTGATAATCTGTTACCCACAAGTAAACTCTTCAGGTGTTCAGATCCATAATCTCCCTTGGGATTGAAAGGTGCTCTTTAATGCTTTGGAGCATTCTAGACTTTCTGCCTACCCTCAATGCTGTTTACCTCTTTTTAACGCCCTCTTATTTCTTTTTAGAAATATGGTCAGAATTGCAGTCCCTGCTAGTTTTTATTAACTGGCATTTCTTGTTAGTCAGCTTCTGTCTGGAGAGATTATTTCAGAATAACCTTAGCACTTGCTCCTCTCTTCACTCCCGTTTGAAGACTATCAGTTTTGGGAGTACTTGTTTCTGAAATGGCTGTTTGGTGGTATCTCAGAGTGGGGATAAATCAATTCCAGATGGGCTGTGGAAACTCTTCCTTCAAAACACCAATATTAATCAGCCTTCAGCCCTTATCTTTTGTATGGCAGCTGCTTGTCCCCCTCATCTCACCAGAAATGTTTAAAACCACAAGAGCCTAAATTAGCTCTCAAGGATGCAAGCTGTACATCATACTCCCTTCCATTCAATTTTGTTTACATTCTGCACAGTTTTGGCTCAGCAATATCCCTGTACTCCTGTCCAGTACTTACTCAAGATCAGCCTGCAAAGCACATCTGCTGGTGACAACTTGGGTTTCTCATTTGTAGTCCAGAAAGGGCCATGATGTGAAGACATTCAACTGGCTTTGGTGCCTTCTAGAAAAAAATCTCACACAGGCAAAAGCCACAGAACGTGTCAGACTCTCAGTGAGTTTGAGCAGAAAGGCAGCGTGGACAGCACATAGCATATAGAAGACCTGGAGAAGCTGATTTAGTGCAGTCTAGCTCCATGGCAGCCAGAAGCAATGTCACATCCTTGGGGTGTGTTCTGCTAAGGAATCTTCTTCTGCTGATGTGAAGCTCAGATCTCACAATCACACAGGAGACTTCTGAGGGATAAAGCATTGTGGCATTCCAGCTGATATTGTTGGCCTTCCCCTTTTGTGTGCCTTTTCAGTCCCATGTGCTGTGTCCGGTGTGGGTTTCCACAGAATTAATATGAAGTATAAAGTAAGAATTAGTATGAAAACAGGCTGAGAAAGTTGGGGCTGTTCAGCCTGGAGAAGAGGCTGCGTGGAGACCTCATAGCAGCCTTCCAGTATCTAAAGGGGGCCTATAGAGATGCCGGGGAGGGACTCTTCATGAGGGACGGCAGTGAGAGGACAAGGGGTAATGGGTTCAAACTTAACCAGGGGAAGTTTAGACTGGATCTGAGGAAGAAATTCTTTACTGTGAGTGTGGTGAGGCACTGGAATGGGTTGCCCAGGGAAGCTGTGAATGCTCCATCACTGGCAGTGTTCAAGGCCAGGTTGGACGGAGCCTTGGGCGGCACGGTTTAGTGGGAGACATCCCTGCCTATAGCAGGGGGATTGGAAATAGATGATCTTAGGGTCCTTTCCAACTCTAACTATTCTATGATTCTATGAATAGTACATGCTAATGACTAAAGAATGATGGTCTGCATATTTTTCAGGATGACTGAATACACTGAGTCCTTTGCTGAGCTTCAGTTTTGGTGCCTTTCTTTATCTGGCAGTCAACTGCGTGTCATGAATATACACAGAAAACTCAGCTGAATAAAAATTCCTTTCTATCAGGGCTTACAGCTCTGTGTCTTGAGGAACTAGACGAGTATGTACTAAAAAGACAAGTCTTACCCCAAGTATAAGGCATCTAGTAACATACTGTAAAAGGTACTTTCAAGAAGTGTATGGTATTCTTTACAAACTCCAAAATATTGCGGTGTGCTGTTGTGTTAGAGAAATTCTTCCAAAGAAAGAACAGGCTTGATATAAGGCAGATCCTTATGTCTGACTCAGGGTGGTTAAAACAACAATAAAAAAACACTGTAAAGCGATAATTAGACAGACAAGCAGGAGCAGAGAGAAAAAGCAAATGCAAAATATGCAGAACCTTGAAAAATACAAGAAAGCAGAAAAAGCCTATAAATACTTCTGTCAATAAAGCAAGACACTGGCTCTCATTTAATTGGCAATTTTTATTAGCAGTGGTTTGTTGGCTAATGTAGTGTTTACCTAGTGCCTGCATAAAGAACATTACAATCAGTAGATAATGGCATTTTAATCCCCTTATTCCCGGTATGGAAATGAAAGTGCTAAACTGGTCATTTGTGTCCACCAATAGACCTGGGAAACAAGAGATCACCAATCTTTGTATTTACTTTGGGGGGCAGGATTCAGGGGGTTATACCTGTGGGCCGAGCCGAGCTGCAGCTTGCAGAGAGGCAGGAGGTAAAATGACTTTGGCTGATGCTGCTTCATCTGTTGCACATGGATTCATAAGATCACAGCCAGCAAAGCAAGCGCTGGTTCCCAAATCTGTCTCTTCCCACTGGAGGAGTAGCAAGATATGAGCCTGAGGTCACATATTTTATTTTCAGTGTTTTAACTCAAAACCTATTAATTAGAAATATAAAGTCTAGTTTACACCTAAAATGTAGAATTCCATTCCAGCAATTCAAATCCACTGAAGACTTTGGACTGGAGGTAGGCAGACAAGACCCACCTCACCAGTTTATTTACCATAGTGCTGAGTACTGGAGTTCACCTCCTCACTCTCTCTGTTGGCAAAATAGAAAACAAGATAGTCCATGATATGTTTTTTTCAGATGTAAGGTTCCACCTAGAATTCAGAAACCATTGCTCTCTGAACCATTTCTGCTTCCCTTAATCTGAGGTCAGGCAGGGGTTGAGCTAGATCCAAAAATGGCTTAAGAGGGTCAAAATGAAGTGCTTAGAGTGACCCCAAGGGATCTTGTACCTCTGAGGCTTGCTGGTCCCTCTTCACTCTACCTATGCTGGCCCAGAGGTCTGGTACAGGGAGCTGATGACAATAGCCCTGGGGACAAGGAGGGCTTCCCTTCTATCCAGGTGAGCCATGTAGAGGAAGCCAATTGGAGCAGTGTGGCTGGCTGGTGGAGGTAGGAGCTGGGATATTGTCAGCAGTCCTGGCCTAGGCGCAGCAGTGGGTCATCCCCATCACTGCTGGATCCTCAGCCTGCTTCATGGACTCGAGGTATTTGTGCAGGGAAGGCTGGGGTGGCAGGAATCCAACCTATCTAGGCTACATTGCATCCAACCCATAATTAGTCAGATACTTCCAAGTCAGACACCGGTGACTAAATGGGTGTGGACCAAAACCCTCCTCCCAGTGAGTTGGATGGGCTCCATGGGGGCTGGCATGTAGCCGGGACCAGGTAAGACAGCCAGCCACCTACTAGGCACCAGGCAGACAAAGCAGTGCAGAAGGGTTCTTGTGCCTGCTCCATCTGAGCTCTCCTGTCATCCCACAGCAAGCGGAGATCTAGCTACCCATCTGAATCCAGCAAGGACACCCCAGAATTTGCTGGCCTGAGGACACCCTGGGCTGTGTGCCCTGGGAGCTGTGGCTTCATAATCCACCAGCACAGCCCAACCATGCCCTTAACCAGCCCAGAGCAGGTGTGCATCCTGCCCCTCTACACAAGGTCACCCTCTGGTTGATGCAAACACTTTTCCGCTTCCACAAATAGCACAACCAACAGTTATCCCACCTCAGCCCACTACAATGGGCAGTGAAACACTGAGCTTTTTTCCCGGCTTACATTCCCTCAAAAGTGAAGAAAACTGGGCTACACCAGCATCCTGAAGCCAGCATCAGCACCTCCAGCTTGCTGCCTCTCCGGCTGTGCTGGGTGTGAAGCATACCTGACGGTTAATGGCATTAAAGGCCTTTATCTCCAGGAGCAAGGAGAGGAGGGATAACTCACAAGAGGCTTTAATGGGTGAACATAAATATAATGGGAGACTCACAATCACACAATTATCTGTCTAATCCGTCCATCTGTCGTACACAAACTTTATTGATTATACACACGCACACAACATATATCCCCAATATATATATATATTTGCAAAAAGCTTAACAAATCATCCATGGGCTGGAAGATTTATCTTACTTGTCATGACTGTTGAGGCTGCCATTTCCATTATAGCTATCTTTTTCCAGCATGCCTAACTTTCTTCACCGTGGCACTTTTACACTTTCGTATAAGCAGTGTGCTTCAGCAAAGTTTGAAAGGAAAAATGAGGAGAGATCTTGTTCAACCACTTCTAGGTTCAGTAAAAATGAAAAATTACTTTCCCCACATTTTTGTGTTAATACCAAACTCCTCTGCTCAGCCTGACTGATGATGAGACAATTTACCTGGGAGGCATTGTGATTCTCTCAGCAAAACAAAGCAAGAAACTTCTGAAACTCTCCCTGGTCCTCGCTGCCTCAGGGAAAGGGAAGGGGGGAAAAAAAAAAGCAACTAAGGGCTATTTCCTTCCCAGGGAAGGAAAAAAAATATATGCCAAAGAAAAATACCAACCCTTTTTGTGTGGATTTGTCAGCACTATTTGTAAATATTCTCCGAGGTTGACGCTTTTTCCTTCCTTCTCTTTAATAAGAAAAAATGTGGGGAGGGGTTTTGTCTTGTTCCATGAGAAAAATTGAGCTGCTTTGTTGCAGCTGGGATGACATCGCCCACTAAGCCGGTGCTACAGAGCAGTGTTGCCAGACAAACAGGAGAGCTATGAGGAGTGTGAGGGGATGGTAACCCTTTTCCAGGCCACTGCCTGCCAGTTGAGACCCAAAGGGCAGCATTCAGCTTCCTCAGTAGCTCTCCTCAAAAAATAAAGGAGATTTTTACTCCTCTTCCAAACAAGTCAGCAACAAAACAGAGGCCTTAATCAGAAATTTTGAGGTGGCACACTTCTAAAAGGTTAGGCTGTGTGTAAAAAGAAAGAAACATTGATTTAGGTGTTGTATTTGTTTTCTGTTATTAATATCAACATAAATGTGTGGAAATAAGGGTGCTCTTAAAAGCAAACAGCACCTGTGGAGTGCTGCTCTCTGCCATGCCTTCTGGAGGAGTTAGAGGGATGCCCAGGCAGCCTGGAGGCTGGAGAGCATCAGATCCAAAAGGCATAAATGGGAAAGCACTACAGATGTGCCTGTGGCCAAGATAACATTGTTCTACAGCCTTAACTTTTGCACTTCTCGGCTTAAAGTTTGCAAGTTAATAATGTGGGCCTAAGTACTGTATTGTCGTAGTGTTTTGCATGGCAGGGAAGGGAAAAGGAAGGTGTTTGCTGAGGCTAAGCAGATATTTCTGAGAGTGGGATCACTGCATGCATATCCTGCACTTGTATTCCTCCCTGTGCAGCTGATAATGATTGGAGGGGAGGGGAAGGGGAGGAAGGGGAGGAAGGGGAAGGGAGGGAAGGGAAGGGAAGGGGAAGGGAAAGATTTCAGTTGGAAGGGACCTACAATGATCATATGGTCCAACTGTTTGACAAGCTCAGATGGATCTTTGCTCTGACCTGGCACAGTGGGTATAATTTTCTGATGTTTTATGTATAAAACCTACTCCCTCTCTGTTCAGGCATATTACAGCACATAAGGGTCCTGCCCAGGGCTTTTTAATTACATTGGAAAGATGTGACATTTCCTAAACTCCTACTAAGGAAAAACACAGTAATGGTACCACTGCATTCCCGTGTGCCAGGAGGTTGCCTGCATGGCCAAGCCAGTGGAGAGCAGAGTGACCGGGAGGCTGGGCTTCACACCAAACTGCAGATGCTGGAAGCAAGGCTGGAGAAGATGAGGTCTGGGAGCTTTGAACACAGTGTGATATCAGTGTAGAAGGTATGTGAGAACTGAAGGTAGATTGATAGTGAATTCGAGCTTTGATGGTGATTGCTAGATTTTGAAGGATTGCCCTGATATGAGAGGTGGTTCTTTAAACAGGAACAGATTGAATATCTTTCCTTTTTTTTTTTTTTAATTTTTTAATTGGGCTTTCCTGGCTTGATCATATATGTCAATCTTTCTGTGGTGTAAATTAGTCTCAGCTGATGATTTAGACCCATCAATGGTGTGTTCACATATCCTTTTATTCCTTACTAACTTGTTTATGGCTTGAGTTATACTTCCCCTGGGACTGTGTCAAGCTCGCGGTGAGGCCTGGCAGGCTCTGGGATGTGCTGGAATACAGCCATTTCTCACACAGCCGTAGCCAGAGGCGGAAGGCCCCGCACTGAAACATTACAGCCAAGGTACAGCGATCGTGCAGTTTGGCATGGGTGAATGGGACGGAGTGGCTGCCTGGTCCTAAGCACTGGAATGGGCAGGGATGGCAGGGAAGAGGACCAGTGCTAGTCCCATTGAGGCTTCTGCCCCATCTGCAACACTCTGTGCTGCAGCAGGGAAACCCTGAGGTTAGAGGCGGCTGCCTACAAAGCTGACATCCCCTGATTGTCTCTGCAAGAGCAGCATTGCCAAGGAGGATGCAAGTCCCTTCACGCTGCTTAGCTACCAAACTATGTCCCTCTTCCAGAATAGCACTCCCCTCCAGGGCTGCAGGAGGCCAGCCAGCCCTGCCAGGCCAGGCAGCATGCAAAGGCAGCTCCAGAGGGCCAACAGCCACTGGGGATGGAGCAGAGCTTGCCAAGGACTGAGGAGATGAAGCAGTACTTCCCAGGTCTTAGGGCTCCCAAGGTCCCTGGACCAGGCACACAGCAGCCTGGTGCCAGCGGCCTTCCTTCCCAGCTGCGGGATTTGGGATTTGGAACTGCATGGCAGCTCATCTTGCTCTAACCACGTACGTAATCCCAGGGCGGGAGCTGTGCTTGAACTGCATGTGAACCGTAAATCCTCACTCCTAAGGCTGAGGGCAGATCCCGCTGGCACACCTGCTGCGGCAGCTCAGCCTAGTCCCGAGCACTGCCGCCCAGAGCAGCCGTCTCATTTAAATTGCTTTATAAATGGGCCAAGGAACTCTGGCTCCAGCCTTCATCTGAGTAATAAATACACAATAAAGCAGCCTCAGTGGCTGGGGGAGGCCAAACAATCAACACTTCCAAAACAGGGAGGATGCTCTTACTGAAAAGAGGTTGGCTTTTGTAATGCTTTAGCCCTTTTCTGCCCCTTCTAAGGATCCCTCCTGGAGGAGGAGTACAGGCTATGTTTAGCCAGCTGTATGCCCAGATGGTCACAGCACTTATGAACACCATCCCCTGGGAATAACTGTATGAAGACTTCTTTGAATTTTATACTCTTGGGTTTTAAAAAAATATAAAATACAACAACTAAACAATTCTCTCTAAAATTAATGGTTTAACACTTCTGCATTTGATTATTGTATTAAGAAAACAGCCAGCACCCAACAGGTTTTTGCAGCCACCTCCAAACAGGAGACATCACACAGAACTGTGACTTCTTAATGAAAAGCTGGGAAGTATATAATTGAGGCTGAGGTAGGACATGCTGACATGCCAGAAAAGACATTTGAACCCTGTTATACCAGTATACCCACATAGGGTAATATCTGTACTCACCAGCTGGGCAAGGAGCTCTTCTTGCACAGACAAGAAGAGCCAGCGAACAGTTCTTAGCCTCCTGTTAAGAGGCGCACATGGGAATGAATGTATGCTCTATTTGGCTTGCAAATTTCACATCACCTATTGCATTTCCACTCACTTCTTTCTTTGGGGAGAAAGAAAAGAAAGCAATAAATGAGAGAAATCAATGAACCATAGCAGAGCACTCTGCTGAGCACACACTGCACACCCGCCTTAGGAGAAGATAGGGAAGTGTGGGGGACAAGGGCAACACCACACAGTTCATTTAAGGAATGTGCTGAAAGATGAGAGTGATGACAGTAACGTAAAAACTTCTCAAGGAGACCATTTGGAAGGGTATGTAAGTTTTAAAATCTAACGTGCTTTCCTGGTACATCCCAGTGGAGGATCATGAACTGCTTGACAAGCAACATAATCCCTCATAATCCCACAGCACTGCCGTCCTGTTACGAAACTCCTGTCTGATGACGTACCCGTTTTACAGGCTGGGACACTGAGGCACGGAGAGGTTATCCAGTTTTTGCAAGGAGAAATCAACTTACATTAGGGAAAGATAGATAACAGCTGTGATGGCAGATATCTGGCCTTGATGGTGAGCAGGTTCCTGCCCAAAGACTTGTATTTCTATTTATTGTGGCAGTGTCAGAAAAGCCAAGAATAGAGACATACAAAAGATCTCCAAAACACCCATCCCACACACTGCCATCACTGATACTTCCCTGCAACCCGTCACAAGCTGTGGCAAATAACCTGCAGCTGTAAGTGTTATATTGCATAAAAAAGAGCTGGGAGGTGCATATGACTGCTGCTTTGCATCCCTGTGAAAGCAAGAAATGTATTTACAGAATGGCTGAAATGGAAATGAAGACAGGTACTAGCCTATTACTCCTGGTCCAGTGAGGTCTGAACACTGCCAGTAAATCTTGCCAGAGGTGTTGTGCATGGAAAGCATGGGGAATTAAATCCGTGCTTCCCTGAAGCCATAGCAGCCTACATAACATCACACCACAGGCAAAACCAGCTGTTACTGGTCTGGGAGACCCAGCACAAAACAGCTGTCTGGTGTCAGAAGAGAGTGAGCATTGCTCTCCACCTCATGCTTGGTAGCTGACTTCTGCTGCAGGGTCTCTTGCATTTGGGTGCAACCGCCCCTTGGCATTGAAATGTTGCTCTGGAAACTGGGAGCAAAGCTGCAGCAATGTATTTGGCCATGACCAGTTATTCTCCACCATGGTCCTTGTTCAGAGCTTCTGACAGTATGAGCATGTGATTCCTGCTCAGCTACTCCATTCCTCAAGACCTTGTCAAAATGGGTTCATTGTCCCTCTCTGCTCCTGCCACACTGCAGGGAGCCTCAGCAAACCAAATAACTGAGGCTCCTGGAATTATCCTCCTACCACACGCAGGATTCCTGTCTCTAAAATAGAGCAGGGATGAGATTAGCATCTTCTCCCTCTCTTTTCATGCCAGCTTTTGACAGACAGGGAGATGGGGGAGTAGGAAATGGTGTATGGATAGAGCTGTGAGTTTTGCTAGAAATTTCCATCAGCCTGGTAACAGAAATGTGAGGTAGGGATGAGGTGGCTCTGACTTGCTGTGAGCCATGGTAGAGGATCAGAACATGGTGTAAAGGGGCTTTACCTCAGCACAGCCCACGGAGTGAGTGGGGATAACAAATCTCTGCTTCTGCCTGCACCCTAACCTTGTAATGCCTAAAGCCCTACAAACTCAAGTCACACAGTTCATCCTACCAAAAATCACTATCGCAGCCTGCAGGATCAGGCATGTGCTTTAAACCCATTTAATGTATCATTCAGTAGTAAACCAGGTCATTTTTACTTGTCTTTTAGAAGACACATTTTTTCATTATATATGCACCAAGTAGAGGCTAAAGACCCAGAAACGACGGCTGTGGAGTTTCAGCGTTCCCTCTCATCAGTTTGGTTAATTGCTTGTTTCATTTACTAGCTGGGTTTTAACTTTCCTATGGATCACTTGGCTCTTGAAATTCCATAAGTACTGAAAGTCAGCAAATTTTGGAAAGTGTTCTCTGGAGGAAAGTCCTGGAACTCTTACAACAGGCATAATTTTCATTTGTGCAGGTTTAGTGCTCTCACAGAATAAATAAGCATTAACTATCCAACAGCCACGCCAAAATGCATCGGGTTTGTAGCCTGCCATGTGCTGCACTAGAAGCCTAAGCATTTTACCATGCAGACTAACTGCCTCTGTGAACAGAAACTGCAATCATTACTCAGGAGATACCTTCCAGCTGAAACCTCACTCAAGAATCACTATGTCTGGACTTACTAAGCGTAATACCAAGACAGTGGTATCTGCATTTAAATACTAACTTTTGTGCAAGGGGAATCTTGAAGGACAAAGGTAAATTTTTGATTAACCCTTCTAGCCACTGGGTGCCACTAGTGATTTGTGAGGTTAACAGAACAGCAGCAATCTTGCAACTTCAGGGGAGAAATCCACATGTAAACCGTTGCAAAAAACTGTTCATATACATAGGAAGTTCACCTTCAACCTATTCAATTTATTTAAAAACATCCACCTGCATGTCTCTGATTTCCTTCTGTTATAATTCTCCGTGACTCTATTTCAGTGTCTGGGTATCATTTAACATGACGATTTAGAGGCTGTGTACCCAGCTCTTAGCCTGATGAAGCAAGCAAAGAACTCAAGCTTACACTTACCTGTAAAAAACATAGTAGTGCCTGTGCAATCAGCAAAACTGCTCACATGCTTACAGCTAAGCATATATTTGACTGGGTTAGTGCATAAACTGAAGACTTGGTCAGCAAAGCCCTCTGAGCTATTGCCTTTGCTGCTGATTATCTTCCCAAAATTCATCCTTTGCAATACAGATTCAATTCCATATGCTTATGTAGGATACGTATAACTACTACTATTTATTCCTAGCAGAGGACAAGATCAGACCCCTGATTTTAATGGTCTGCTCTGTAATGTCCATCCTATCTCTCACTCTGCTTTTCACTTCAAAATATCCTCACCTTACTCTCCCTCCTTCATCCGTATTGTTCTACCATTCCCTGCCATAATATCTCCAAAGGCAGGGGTAGAGAGGCGGTTCAGCTACAACAGTCCATTTCCTCAAAAAGGCACATACAGGCTAAAGTATGTGCAAGAGTTTATACTACACCCGAAAACATGAAGGGCAAAATAAACTCCTGGGATCTAGTTGAACAGTATACCTGCAGAAAGGTCTCCAATAGTTTTTTATCTAATTTAAAATAAAATTATACTAATTCTGTGCAGGGAGAAGTCTTAAAGAGCCAGTAATTTGCAGGGGCATGTTAAAACCTTACCACCCAGATTTAAATTGAAACTGGGCCTCCAAATAAAAACTGTGATAGAGGAACAGGTTGCTGGGGTGTTATGAGCTATTGCACATCAGCTGCATTGGGGTAAGTTGCTGGTTGCAGATGTGCTTAGGCAGTGATGCCTGCAGTGAATGCAATACACCCCATATCACTGCCAGCCCTACTTTTCACATCTGCAGGGGGAGAGCAGGCACACAGTCATTGCATTAGACTGGTTGATGTGCTGTAGATCCACATGCCGGTACATCTCATGATAAAAGTGCCCATAAACCCCAGTTCACCTTCTTCTCTCTTTCCTCCAGCACCAGGCATATCTGAAGTCCACCGACAGCTCCACTCACCCTGCACTCCGCCTTTTCCATTACCACTGCTGCTCCAGCCGCAGGGGCTGGCAGCTCCTGCGCTCCCATTTGTATGTCACTCAGAGGCTCTCCCCACTTAGAGCTGTCTTCTGTTTCCTGCTGCCAAGAACCGTCTCTATTTGAGACTCTCTTTCAAACCCATGATTACCAGAAGCTTTCCTCTCGTCTCATCTCACTTCAGCTCTTCCTTACTATTCACTTCTTGGTCCGCGTTTTATTTTTGTCTATGAGTGCATGCTCTGGAGCAGGGAAGCCCCATGTGTGCTCACTGCTCTGCAGGAAGATGTGATGGCACGGTCCTTATTGCACAGAATTAGCCTGGAGAAAAGGATGCCGTGTCATCTGAAGTCAGACAGGACAGCACCATCATGAATTTTTAACTACTTTCCCTGATTCTGCAGCAGGGAATACTCCCATGTTTTCTTCCTACCAGTGAGGCAGCCTCCTGTATCAAGAGTAAGGGAGAACAAGAGCAGAGATGTCACACAGCTGCTGATCTGCTGTCCTCTGGGCCATCTTTTAGCATGGGTTAGATACCAGGTTCAGAGCAGTTTGCTGTGGCAGGCTATAGAGGAACGTATTGATGGGAAGCTGTGGGTGCAGAATGATAGTACTCCCAAGCCAAAAAGTTTAAATCAGAGTTTCATTTTTGAGTAGCTGTACCAGGTAAGTAGGGCAGGATGCAGATAGGTAACCTGCATGGCCAAGGCCAAGCCCATGGACCATGTTCAACTGCTCATACTCAGTAGGACTCCCATTTTAACTAATTGAGGTTTTTCTCCTTCAGACATTTAAAAAATTGCTCAAACTGTTACTCTGAGCTGCAGGTTTCACACAGAAGAAGGGTCACATGAAACCACTGTTTAATTAAATAAACATCTCTTTGGCTGATGACCCTTCTCCAAACCTGGAACCTCCTTGCCAGCATTACAGCCTCACATAAACTGTAGCAGTTAGCAGTCTGCTTCAGGATTACAGTGTTTCTAGCATGAGAAATTGCTCCTGAGATCATTTAACCTCCCCAGGGAGATGACAGGAAGGAATTAATCTTCCACTGCTAATCCACCCTGTGCTGCTGGATCAAAAATTGGCATCAATGAGGGTGCCTGTGTAGGAGAGCCTGCGGTGGCATTTACCATCTGCATATACTCCCTCCCACCTCCTCCTCAGCGCTGACGAGGAATCAGGGGGCAGCTATTTCAGGAAGTCTGCGTAACGTACTATTAAACTGTTTGTGCTGACTGGGAAGGATGTTTGGTTTCTAGTGTTACTCTCCAGTCCTATCTGTGTCACCAAGGTGAATACTACAGAAAAGCTCTATCTTTCAGTCCCAGAAATCAGCCTTCTCATTGGTTTTGCTGCTATTTGCCACCTCTTTTATATTTGTTTATGTTATTATTTATTATATATATTTATCTAATTACTTACTACTCACTGGTGCCCAGGTACATCAGGTTTTTGTTCCCCAGAGTGCTTGTAGGAAATAAAATGTACTGGCATGACCCCATGCCCATGAAAGAATTTGTATCAAAAGCAGTTCTGCAGCTGTTCGTGAATTCCTCCTTTTTTTATCTCTTTTCCTCTGGTAAGCACAAAGGATCCAAGGAACAATTCAGTATGTTTGAGGACAATCTGCGAGCAGTGAGGGGGTTCCAGTTTATAAAGCTGAGGTGGGGCCAGTCTTGGCACAGGGACAACATTGGGGGATACTGTGCCCAACCATACAACAAAAATAGCAAGTAGTAAATGCCCTTAGCAACCGACTTGTGGAAAAAAAATAATTTGCTAAAGAGCATTAGTACTAGGTCGCCTTGAAGAGCTGTAAATCACAAGCCTCCATGAAGGGAAACCTGCTCCTCTGTAGTCTGTGAGCAGGGATGAACTATTATGATGGATCTAACTATCCCTAGCTAGCATGAACTTACTAGAAGCAGCTCAGAAAATAGTAGGCTCATACAAATCAAAGGCCAAGCTCCCGATGTTAGCAGAGGCAGGATGGGATGTAATGTGCAGATTTTTCCCAGTGGAGTACAGCTGCCTGGTTCCTTCTCCTCAGCACTCAAGTTTTCAGTACAGGTCCAGCTGCCTCTGCTGAGACCTTGGGGTCTCACAGCTCCTATCTCACCAGGCAGCAGGACCAAGGGGTAGGAGCAGGCCACATAGCCAAGGCCATGTACCTGGCACAGAAGATGCTGTGGATAGGTAAGCCAAGTCCAGAGAGGGACAAAGCAGCAGTGAGGGCTCTTAAGAAGGCTCTCACCAGTCAGAGCAAGCTGCTTAGTGTGGGAGAAAGTCAGTTTCTTCTGTTGCTGAAACCAATCCCAAAACAGGCTTTTTTCTCCCAACTGATAAACACTTGCAAAGGGCAGGTTTTCTTTTCACTAGCACACCACCAAATGGGATTTGCAACAGGGAAGTGTGAGGGATAACAGCCCATTCCTCATACCTGACAGAGCCTGCTGGCTTCTCATGCTGCTTTCAAGTTTCCCCTGCATCAATCCTCCCAATAACATAGGATCATCAGGAAACCCTTGGGAAATAGAGGGCAGGAGGATATGAATGCTTTTCAAAGAGAAAGGTGTAAAAGGAAGCAAAGAACATCAAGAGTGGGAAAACGTAGATTGTTTGCTCTTCCTCTTTTTTTTGTCAAGTGGTGATTAGAAGAGAGAAAGGTCTTTCTGTGCCATTCAGGAAAGGAGGAAACATGTTCCACTTCCCTCAAAAAATATAAGAAATCAAGTGAAATATGAGTTCTGTTATTTCTCTAATCCAGAAAAGCAAAGCAATCTTCAGGGGTCTGTGAAGGTTTTTGAAGATGCTCTTGCAGTTATTGTCCTAAACACTGAAGAAAGCTTGTTTCCTAGATGTGCAGCATGGCACAGATGACTCCTTCAAGATGCTTCCCAGTGCCTGGGTATCCCCAGCTACCTAAATCTGCCTCCAGCATCTCTCACCTGCAGTTCTGTAGAGTTTTCTGTAGGTGTCTTGCTGATTGTGCAGCTCTCTGAAGATGTTCTCACATATCTCTGAAGCATCACCAATGCTGGTCCTGATGTGGCTTGCTCTTGCTGTAAGCTCCAGATACTGACAATGGAAGAAAACAGAGCTCTTTCTGGACAGATCTTCTTTTGTCTTCTATGCTCCACCATAGGAAGCTACAGATAACAGTCAGGATACACAGAAATATACTTGTGGAACACAAAAACTGGTGTGAGATCATGGGTTATTGTATTCTAAAGCAAACAATAACTCAGATATCATAAACACAAATTACAGCTCTGTGGATTTCTAGTTCACCTCTTTTCCTGAGCATTCCTATGTTGTGATGCTTCTTTTTTGTTCACTCAGCATTTTCTTTTGGGCCAAAAATAACATTTGTCTGTGTTTGGGGTGACACTATTCTGCATTTTGTTTCAAGGAGAGCACACCTATGTATGCTGAGGCAAGTCCAAAGAGCCTGCTAATGCATGAGCTAAGAGTAATGACCATGACAGAACTTGAGCACATCCCTGCATTGGTGTGGCAGACAGGCAGGCATAGGGCTGTAGCTGCCTGGTCAACAGGCAGCTGTGAATGGATCAGGGCTCCTGAATGACCATGTCACCCCTGCACGCTCTGGCACTGCACTTCAGCATGTCCGAGTGCCCAGCCACGGTCTGCCTTGGCTTTGTAGGTGCTGCTGACATGCACCAAGCACAGCACTGTCTCATCTAATACAACTCCACACAAGGAGTCATTCAAGCTAATGGTAGTAAAAGATATATATTCAACATCAACATTTGACAGTTCCCCATCTAACATAATATGGTTAAAAACAAACAAACAACCCCATGCAAAACAGAAGTAGCTGCAGCAGAATGTATATTTCATTTTTACATTAAAAACTACTTATGGTGATAGATGATAGCACAGTATGATCCAGAAGCCAGCTGTCTATATTTTGCATTATATCAATATTTATTTTAATTCCAAAGAACTTAGTTTGGGGACTTTTACTAAAATAGACACTGTAAATGGTATCCTGATGGATTATATTTTGCTCAAAAGTAACTTTACTTGGACACCTCTAAAATCTGTTTGTCATTTGTTCTTCTCCCAGTTTTTTAGCATGCTTGAAGAAAAAGAAATGACAGAATAAAAATAGAGCTAGATGTGTATCTGTGGTGAGAATTATCTTCCCTGGCAATGGAGCGCAATTGGTCTCCAATCATAATTACTGCCTTTTTACTCTCTAACAATAGACCTGAAATTGTGTTTTGGGGATACAGGGCTCTCCTGTATATAGCCTTCTCTGTGTGAGTCCGTATGTTAAGAGGACATGCTTTTTCCCTCTCCCCCTAAACCTTTTGCAATGCTAATAATGTATCACCTAAGCAAATACCGTACACATACAGTACATCGCTATGGAGAGAGTGCATTGCCTAAGCACATAGCCCAGGCCGAGGCTCTGCCAACGCTGCTGACGGCACTAACTCCATGAGGAGCTGAGGCAGCCAAGGCAGTGCTTAGCACAGCCAGCAGCAGCCAGAGCCCTGTGTGCGCAGGAGCTTACGCTGGCTCGGAGTAGCACGGCAGCAGCAGTACTCTGAGGCCACCACTCTGTAACAGGCAGGGGCTCAACATCTGCAAGCCTCAAAGACCCCAAGTAAAGGCATTTTGGTACATTGCTAACCTGCAAGATTCTTCTACTGCTTTTTCCTTGCAGAACAGGAGTTAAGGTATCATAGAAAACATGGCAGTTATCAAAAGGGATGGACAATTTTCATCCCTTGAAAATGTGTTTAGATTTTTGCATCTCCTTCAGTGCACAGTTGCCCCTATCAATGAGCAGCATGGCTAGAATGTAGCATTTGTTTCTAGTGAAATTGGAAACTGTGTTATTTCTTCGGTGCAACCCTGTTTATTTGAAAACATTTGATCCCTAAAATCCAGGAGGAATCCAGAAAGAGAAAAATTCTCTGGAAGCACTTTAACATCAGAGCACTTTAGAGCATGTTCTCAGTCCTGCTACCAGTAGTGTTACGCTTACTGCTCGTGACTTTCCTGAAATTGTCCATGTGGTTTATGTTACCTATGATACATACAGGCATCCTCTTCTACCTATTTTCCATTGCTACCCATTTCAGTTAAATCAATCCTTAAATTAAAGATGGTGAGTGCACATTTAATTTCATTATCAGCCAGGTTAATGATGATATTTAAGACCAATTGCTGTGTTGGAGATACTCAGATCAGTGATCATTGCTTTGTTATTGCTGTTACCACAATGATCTGGCATCATTTAACTCAAACTCTTTTGAGAGACCACTTCAGAGGGAAGTGGCTGCTGCCATATGCTTTACCCAGTCTGTGTTCCACTCTCTTCTCTAGGATAACTCCTATACCCCTGATAATACCAACATCCTCACTGCTCCTTGCTGAGGTCTGTGCCCTTAGACTAATGCTTCCAGAGGAGCTAGGGCAGGATCAGGGGGGTATCATCTCCTCTCTGAGCACTGGAGGAGGCAGAGGCAATCAAATGCCTCTGTTGCAGTGAGTGAGTCTGAGGCAGGTTCCCATAGTGGGGCACAGTTTTGCCTTGGGTAGGCTGAGGAAGCCCTGGAACCAGCTCATCCCCAGTACAAAATCGTGAATCCCATTCAGATTGCTGGTTCCAATGATGAGTGTTTCTAAAGCTCCCGAGTTGAAAAAATGCCTCATCTCCCAGCAAATCTAGGAGAATCAATCTCACCTCAGAAATGAGTTTACTAAAATGTTATGATGCTTTTAGTGCTGACATTAAACTGCAGCCACATTTTACTGGGAGGTGCTCAGTAGTGACAAGGCTTTTTCTGCACTTGCATTATTTAAAGGTTAACGGTACAAGGGCATATTCCTTAAGATATAGGACAGTATATATACGTAAGGTTAACTGTTCTTCAAACAGGGAGCCCTGAAAAGGACTGCGCAGGTGCAGCCTAAGGAACAACATAAACATCAACCACTTACTTTTACATTTTTTCTTTCTTAGTGTAAGCTTCAGCAGCTGGGTCCCATATGAGCATGTCATCACAGATGACAGTGATATGAGCAGATGAACCCCAAGGCAACCTACTATCCTGTCAAGGAGAGGGCAAAGCTGGGTCCCCTCAATATGCATAGGCTGTGACACTGAGAGCAATTTACTGTCGTGGTCAGGCGCCTGAACTCTATATTCTTCTACAAGAAGCAGGTTTTAAAGTATTTTTAGACAAGAATACCATTAAGGTTTATCTTCAATAAGAATCACTGACAAAGTAGGACCCAATCTTCCACAACCTGGTGAAATTTCACATTTCTTTTTAATCTGGCATTTAAAGTTATGCTTAACTAAGGCCTGCCAGTCTTCTTACCTGTCTCATTCAGGCTAAGGTCTATAGCAACATTAAGCTGTCAAGTGAGAAGAAAAAAAGGTTACTGGAATGACTTGTCATAAAAGTTTACATTCTTGCAATTTAACTTACACCTGCATTTTGTCTGGCTCTGACCATGTGGTTCAAAACACTGAAGATGGGGGCAAATACACAGTGTCTTCCTTTAAGGTAAGGCCAGAAACATTTTTAGCGTCAGTAGGGTGCAAAAAGAGTGGCTAATCCATCACCTCCATTAGGAGCTGTATAAACAAACCAGCCACCCTGCGACGCTGATAGCATACAGCCTGTTTCTCGAAAGCTTGGATCGGTTCCTCTTCTGGCTCACACCACAAAAAAGGCACAGTGGCTAGTGCAGAGGTGTGTATGACAGTGCAAAGCAAGGGATAAATCTTGCTCCTGCTGCCTCTGTAATAGAGGGAATTCAGAGCCTGGCTTAAATATTAAATCCTTCCTTTTCCATGTCCTGTTTTCAGTCGTGTTCTCTCTTTGAAATACCTTCTCTGCTCTCAAGTGGTGACCAAAGGCTTTCTGTGGCATTTCAAATGGATGTCAGTGATTTCTTACAGCAGGGCTTCATATTAGGGGAAGCTGGCTACTAGCTAAAATAAACTGCGTTCAATCAAATAAAAGGGAAGGCATCGGTGCTGAGGCCATAGTTAAAGCTGATTTGGAATCTGCAGCCAAAACAGGATTCAACTCCCTCTGTATCAAACTTTCCTGAATGAGTTTAATCTCCAGATTTTAGAGACTAGCTCTTGCATAAGGCATGCACAGGTTAACACATTGTTTCCTAGTATTCAGAATTTTGTAAATGATGCTCTTTTTATTTCACTTTTATTTCTAAATACTTATAAATACCAAACTTTACAGACAAAAGATCTTGTGGCTCCTCATGATTTCTGTTATTCTTGGAAATTTCAGGCACCAGGAAATCATTCTTCCTGCTCTGGGTAGCAGATCAGAGGTATGCTGAGTTTAGCCAACAAGACTGGTTGGGTTCACCAGCAGTGTGAATTTAAAAGCCTCTCACATTCCTCACTTGATAATAGAAGTAATGGAGGTGGATTTTCAAGGTAACAGGCGACTGAGATGAGTGGGATATGCGCACATGTGTGCACACATGATGCGAGGAGCAAGTGGCTGAGTGCTGGGTGTAAGTGGTTAAGCCCTGCTAAGCACTCAGCGCTCCTGCATCTCTACAGTTGAGGAGGAAAGGACTGACTAAGCCTGGCCCCTGGACCCTGAGGTACAGCACCAGATTGGCAGCACTTGAGCAGACCTCCTTGCAGATGTCTCACCGTGGCACCTTCCACTCCCCCTGCACTCAGCTCATGCCAAAGAAGCTGTGCCTCTGTGCTGGTGCATGCCACCCCTGACTGCACCTCCCATGGGGGTGCAAGCTCCTGGCTTTTACCATCCCCAGCCCTGTTCCTGCTACCTTTGTCTCTCCCTCAGGCGTACTGGTTTCTTGGCTGAGGGGATGCAGCACAGCTGCAGCAGTAGGGTGGAGTGAGGCAGCATAGAAGACAAGGGAAAGCTTACATGAAAGGTGCACAGGGTAGAGGGGCTGCCCAGGTTTATCAGCACACAGTCCCTCTATTTTTCCCTGCCCAGGTCTAGCTTGGCTGCAGAGACAGGCTTCTTCCCTCCCCCTTGGAGCTTGTCAGTCTGGCAAACTCACAGAGCACATTACAGGCAAGCTTCTTCCTACACTTCAATATGTTTACCACCCCTCCTCATGCTGCCCTTCTTACTATCCCATACATATTTCCTTTCTCCTTCCTTGCTCCCTTGCCACCTATATTTTTCTCTCAGTGCTCCTAATATATCGACTCATATGGCTATCTCCTGTGATTCTTGTACAAACAAGCAGTGAAAGAGCTGACTGAAGAGTCAGAAAATGGGAGAAAATGGTTAGTCTGGGCTCTAGGAACAACAGAATATAGAATTAATCTGGACATAGTCTGAAAAGAAGACAGAGAAGGGGACTTAAGTAAAAGGGTCATACAGAAAGCGAGGTGTTATGTGAAGATTTAGGGCTTCGCAAGACATTACAGGAGGAACAGAGATGAAAATACATGAGCTACCCATGCCATCTGTCAATGTTTGCACAGAAATCCCACCAAACCAAAAATATTGTTAAAGATCCGTTGAAGTTGCTCATGGCACATCCCACCAACAAAAACATTAGAAAGCTATGAAGTCTCTAGCCAAGCCTTCGCACAGGTTTTGTAGCCCTTAACCACAGTTTCACCTTTGACATGTCACCCCACCTACTTCTAGGACCCACAGGTTTCCTTCCTCCCTTCCCACTCAAAACCTTTAACCTGAACCCTGCACGCAAACCTCTCCTGACAAGAAAACAGAACACAAGACCCTACTTCCTCAGTGCACCATCTAACTCACACACTTGCACAGGGAGCAGGTGAGAACCCAAATCTACAAACACTCCTACAACCTGTAAGTCACCCACTTACAAGCAAAGCGAAGATTTGCATCATCCACAGCCCTCTCACATAGCACCAGCTGCTAAGGCCACCAGGCCTCAGCACCCTGAACCCCAGCTGTTTCACAGGATCCACACAACCGCTCCTCTGTCACAGTTTGAGCTTATCATTACACACCTTGTGTGGGGATGGAGGGAGGAGGTTTGTGGGTTGTGGGTGGTGGATGTGGTCAGTGTGATGGGGCTGACATCATGTGGAGAAGGTGAAATCACACTTGCAGATTGCAAGAGCTGGGTGAGGATTACACAGGCAACTTCACTGACTATTTTCTATAGCTCTGGTACAGCCTGGTACAGGTGAGACACATTTTTTCTCTCTTTTCAGTGAATTTCAACAAAAGACAAGTATGACAGTAAGGAGTGACCATGAAAGATAATAAGATAATATTTTGTTGTCATCCTTTCCAAATGGTTGTTTTGTTGACACCTTAAGGTCACAGCTATCTGCTTCACTGAGTTTTTCCCCATTCCACCTCTCTCCCCATGTTGGTACAAATACATCAGAATGCTTTGTTGCCATTATGCTGTGCAGTGGTCAGGAAACAGCCCTAGCACCTTGTGAAGCTCCAGGCTGCTGCAGGATTGGCTAGGAGGAGTAGATGGCCTGATAAATATCTGAAAGTGCACCCTCCACTCATAGTTTTCACCATCCTCCAACCCTACTGCACCTGCATGTCTTAGCAGTTTTGTCTACAAGATGTAGCTGAGTGCCTGGAAATTAAGACTTTTGTAATCTGTCCCTATTTCTGATCTCACATAACTATCCAGTGCACTGGACTCTGTCTTCAGAGTACTTACAGCTTAAGGAGGGAGCAAGAGCACCATTTTTCTCCAGATGTCAGTATCTGTAATGAGCATTGCTATCCCAGTGGTATCTCAGTTTAAAATGTGCACGATCCCTAGGTGCCAGTTAGTGCAACATAGGCATGAGTGATACTCATATATGCTGGGGGCTGCCCCATTGCCTTGCCTTGCTCTGCAATGCACAGCCTCCCATGTGGCTTCCCTGAGCTCCCACCACCACTGTGCCATACTTTTCCTCAGTGCAACAGGATAATTTCCCTATCTGGGCAGCAGGGAGCTGCAGGAGGGAGCTCTGTACCCCTCATACAACTCTTCCTTTTTCCAGTGGTATGCCAAAGCAGAAAGATAACCAACAGACTCTGTGTCAGTGGCTACCAGGAACTGAATGAGCGAAAGAAGGGTGGGGGTTGTTGGGGTAAGCAGCCCTATACCTTCACGAAAGGCAGGGGAGGAAGAGAAGCCAGGGTCCATCTTACAGTATATTTTAGAATTAAAGTAGCCCAGTAACAGGGCTTAGTCCCCCTGTGAGATCACATTAGGTACTAGAGAGTGAAATGGGCAAGTGCTTCCTCCTCCACCCACAGCATTCTGTGATTGAGGAGATCATGATTGCTCTGCACTACTATAAAAGAATCAAATATGATAGATTGCTATTTAGTAGGGTACAAGCTTGTACCGTTGGCAGCAACTAGAGAGAGAGCAGAGCTCATTTAAACAGAATGAGCCAAAGTCCCTGCTTGAAATCCAGCAGCTCCTTGCAGGGCAGGCTGGCCAGGCACTCTCCACTGGCAGCCAGATTGATGCTTCTAGCCAGGCAGTGTGCTCAGAGCAGTGCTTCCCAGGAAATCACAAGGCTCTGAGAGAATCTCTTTGCTCATCAATTACTTAGCGTTTTCTGCCAAGATTTCCCTCCAAAATACCAGTTGTGGCTATACTAGCTACCCAGTTCAGCCTAGCTCATTTAACAGAAACCCTAACTTTAAAATGACTTTAAGGTAAGCCTGGACAAGGACTTAATAGTGCAGAGGTGAGCAATTACCCTGCCTAAGCGCTGATTTGGTAGCCTCTGAGAGTACACATAAATCTTTCCAGCGACCAGGACACTGATTTCTGCAGATTGTTGGAGACTTTGGATGAAGCCAAGAAATCCTGCATCCTACATGCTACTTACCAAGTGCCAAGTATTGTCGGGGCACTGTTGGTGTTGCCAGAGCTGGGCCCCTATACACAGCACAGGAAGGGTCCACCATTCTGGGCTCAGTGTTTGACCAGGATTCCCAATTGCACTGGTGAGCAGACATGGTGGTGACAGAGAAGCAGACCGCATAAGAGCATTTGAACCAGGCGCCTGGTGTGGCAGTGACAAGAATCAGATGAGGGAAGGAAAAAAGGGGGGGGAGAAGAAAAGGGGGGAAGGAAAAAAGGGGGGAAGGAAAAAATACAACATAAAGTCACATAACGCAAAACAGTAAAATGAATTCGCTTACGTACTGGGAAGGTCTCCAAAAGGTAGGAAAACCTTTTTCCAATAGGAGGAGCTCTTTGCTTTAGTGAGACCGTGTCAAAGAAGTGATCGCAGTTTTACTCCAAACCCCCTCCTTCCCCTCCCGCCCCCGATTTATACGAGAGCGGCAGCTTAATTGATTTGATAACAAAATAAACAACAGCCGAAGGCTGCCCGCAGGAGACAGGGAGCAAGGTGATGGATGCCAGTCGCGCAGCCGATCCCGACTATCCCGCCTGCTATCCTTCGTCCCCGGAGACGGGGTAGGGGGAAAGAGACACGGCGATAAATACTCCTGGGCATTCCGGTACTCCACTTCCCTGCGCCTGGCACACGGCGGGTCACAATTTGCTCCGGGCTCTTCCCAGCTTCGCAGCCCTCCAGGCGGAAGCAGTGCGGAACCGGGAGCAAGTCATCCCCTACCCTGCCCCTGGAGAAGGATGCTGCTTTATCTCCCAGGGGATTTCCTACCACGCAACACCCGCCCCAGGCCCTACCACCACAGCCACCCCAAGCGATAGCCGCTAACTTCGCAGCACAAATTTAACTTCTCGCCATAAGAGCGCTTCACTGTATTTCCGGGACATAGCGCTGCGACTGCTTTGGGGAAGGAACCCGCTTAAAGGTTGGGAAACCGCCGTGGGGACTGAGCTTGCTCGCGGGACATTTTGTGACGGGGAAACGGAGCTCCCAAGCAGCCGCAGCAGCATGAGGAAAAGCCGCAGAAAGAACTGCGCTAAGCGGGGCTCGGCGACAGCCCTAACGCCCACTTTTTCTGCCTCTCCCCAGCCAACGGGGGCTGGCCGCGACTCTCCCTTCCCGCAATGGCCCCCACGGAGGCCCTCGAAAGCCCATCCCTGCAGCGGGAAGGTCACACCGCGTGCCCGTGTCCACCACTGCCACCATCACCCTTCCGTGTCCCTTGGGCCACCGCAGCGCTGCTCGGAGCCCGGTGACCTTGGCGGGGGGTTGGTGGGATCCCCCGCGCAGCCCAAGCGTTTTCGCGCCGTCAAATGCGAATGAAGCAGTTACGGGCTGCCGCCCGTGGGGATTAATGCAGCCCCGAGTAGCAGCACCACAAGCACCACCAACAGCGTGGAGTTCCCAGCTCTTTGTCCGCAGTTTCAGCTTGTTTTTCTTCCTAATTATTTTTTTCAAAGACTCGATGACTCCTCTGTGTGCGTTGGGATTTTGGGCTTTGTTGGGTTTTGTGGTAGTTTTATTTATTGGTTGACTGCTTTTTGTTTTCTTCTAGTTTTGTTTGCACTGCAATGGTGATTTTGAGCTGGAGAACCCGAAACCAGGAACCGTGACTAATTTCGGGGGGGGGGGGACGGGACGACTTCTTCGGTGCGTTCATTTTAAGACAGTAAAAGTTAAAAGATGGAGCGGAGGGGCTGTGAATGTGGGCGAGGGGAGAGGGAAGTGAGCATGACGCTTAATCCCCTCCGAGACACATAGAGCCCGGGAGGAGGGAAGGGGGAAACGCACGAAGCAAGTAAGGAGCAGATTGCCTTAAGATTTAGAGCGATGATGAGATTTATCGTTTGAACACTGACGAATTCAGGGAACATGAGAGCTGCAATTGACATTCCTAAAAACAATCAAATCGGTGGGGAGTACTGCTGGAAAATCGATACGGCCCAGGGTAATACGGTTTGACTATAACCAGATTCCTCCCATAGTAATAAACCACGAAGTGAGTGTGAAGTACCGCGATTCCCTGGCAGAAAGCAGGTCTTGTCCCTTCCGTGCCCGAAAACACAGGCCCCCTTCTCCCCCTCGGCAATGCTCCCCGGCTCCCGCGGTGAGACTGTCCAGCGGCAAACGTTCAGAACCCCGAGGGAAAGGCGGAGGATGAAGGGGGGGAGGTGTATTTGCTATTTAAATAGCTTCCCGAGTAAGCAGCGAGCGTTTTTGGACTAGGACGAAAATAAACCTGGACTTAAGCTTTAAATATCCAGGCTTGATTTAAGAGCGAGATGCACTCTGCTGGGAGCTCTCCTGGGGTGGCCCCCGAGTGGGGGTAGGCCTGAGAAAGGAAGGAGAAACGTAAAGGGAGGGGATGGAAAAGGGGAAGGAAGAGAAATGGAAGGGGAAGCACGACCGCGGAGCCAGGCCCCACTCTGGCTGTGCCTCCCCCTCTGCTCGCCGCCGAGCGCGGCGGGGACGTTTCCTGCGCCCGGAGGCGGCACTCCGGTTGGAGGGGGGAGGTGTAGGGCCCCCCCCGCCGCTCTGGCCCCGCACTGCGCGGCGGTTTCCAACAGGGGGCGAGGGAAGCCCGGGGAGTCCTCGGCAGCGCTGGGAGCCCCTCGGGAGTGGGGTCGGGAAGGGGACCGGGGCAAGGTCGGCCTATCGGTGCCCCCCCCGCTCCCCCAGGGCAGCCGGCGGCCACCGCTAGGGACAGGCCCGCCCTTCCCCGGCGGCTGCGGAGAGGAAAAGGAGAAACCGGCGCCAGGCAAACCCCGGGGACGTTTGCGGAGCTGGCTTTTATTCCGGCTTAGGTTGGCGAGCGGAGCACTGCGCCCGGGGCCGCCGACCCCCGCTGTGCCCGCGGCTTGGCACGGGCAGGCAGTGCCGGCTGCCAGCGCCGCGCCGCCCTCCGAGAGCTGCCATCGTGCGGTTTGCAAAGCGGCAGCGGCGGCACGCCGGGGGCCACCGCCTGTGGGCGGGAGCCGGGGAGCCGGGTG
>JASSUY010029734.1:0-14937 GCA_032466535.1 Forpus xanthops
CAGCACTTGGCCCTATTGAACCTCATTCCATTGACCACAATCCATGGATCCATCCTGTCCAGATCCCTCTGCAGAGCTTCCCACCCTCCAGCACATCAATGTTCCCACCCAGGAGGTGTGGGGCAGCCCCTCCTAGTGAGGGGTACCCCAGTGTGGGGCACAGCCCCCCCCATTGCTGGGGGCTCCCTGCAGGCAGCCACCAGGCCTCCTGCCCTTGCCCCAGCCCCATTGCTGCTCTGGCATGGTTCTGCCCAGCTTGGGGCACACACAGTGAGGTTGTCCCAAAGTGAACAAATCCTCAGTGTTTTCTCCTGCTTGTGCTGTGCTTCCTCTTTCCTTTCCCTTTTGAGGCCAGCACTGAGACAAGCTCTCCCACCACAGAAAGAAGGGCATCAGATGGTCTTTGCCTTGTGCAAATCCTCATCCCAATATAACATCCTAGGTCCCAGAAACACCTCGAGAAGCAGTGACCATCAACACCCACCCTGCAGCCCCTTGACACCCGCTCCCAGCCTGCAGGCAGTGCCATGGAGGGAGAGGCTGATAATCAACGGAGCATGTTGAACCTGGTGGCTGTGTTTGAAGAGCACTGGTAAGGAGCGAGGGTCCTGGGTGCTGTGGGTGCGTTTGGGCTCTATGCGGCATGGATTTTGGAAAGAAGAAACCCACGGTGGAGGTGGTTTGGAGGCTGCGGAGGAGCTGACGAGGTGATTTGCTTCTCTTTAGCACTCAGATCTGCCCCAATGTCTTCCTCCTGTGCACAGAAGGCTGAAAACCCCCTTGGGATGTGGCTCTGCTGGAGGTGCCTGTGCCTGGCTCAGGGTTAGGTTGTGCCATGGTCCCTCTTTGCTCAGCACCTTTGCATCAGTCTGGCTGGTGAACGCTTTTTCTGCTGCTGATGGGGAAAAAGGATTTTGATTTGCAAACATATGGGCAAGGGTTTTCATTGGGAAGTAAGTGCTTGAAAGCCTGGGAGGATCCAAGCCTCCGGCACCAGCCTCAGGCTGTCCAGCTGTTTGCAGCGGTGTGACTCCTTGGAAAGGGAAGAGAAAGCATGGTGTTAAGGGGAAGAGCAAGTTCCTTTTGGGCTGCAGAGGAGGCGCATAAAGCAGCACCTTCACTTGGAGTGGAGCGAGTTGGGGCCCTCAGACAGCGTGACCCAGGGTTGGAGCGAGGGGATCTGCCTTGCCTCTACTGTGGAAGTGATTCTGAGGCTTGGGGCGAGTCATTGTTGTGGTCTGTGCCTCTGTTGAACCAGGATACCAAATCCTGCCTTCCCTTGTGTCCTCTGAGCCTCGGTGAGGCCGCACCGTTGGGCCAATGGGTTCTGCAGTAGAGGTGGTCAGGCTCTGCTCCAGGAATGTCACCTCCCTCTCTGCTGCTTTGTCCCCAGCTTTCTGCTCTGGAGCCATCCAGAGGTTGTCCCCGTGGTCCCACAGTTGAGGTTTGCCCGTGTGGTGTTGTGGTGTTGGAAGCATTTGTGGCGTTTGATGTGCCTCCGTTTCACTGCTGCAGAGTGTTTGTTGGTTGTCATGAAGTGTGAGTTGGGTTTAGAGGAAATGGAAGTGACTTTGACTTTCAGGGGAGCTGAGGAGCCTGGAAACGAGTTCTCTGGAATAGAAAATGGCTTAGCCCAGGTCAGCACAAATAGAAAGAGAGAAGTTCCCAGCTGGATCCTGGTGGTGGGTTTAGGCTGGCACAGTCTGGGAGGCACCAGGAGATGAAGCCTTCCTATCAAATGAAGGGTTATGCCATCCCATGGACAGGAGGGGACATGAGCATGGTGTGGCTGCACTACCGAGCTCACAGACATGTGCTGATCAGTGTGAGAACGGACCCATCATCTGTTTCACAGGAGTGTCTGCCCATCAGTTCTGCTATCCTTAACTTCGCAGTGCTATGTCCAGTTTCATCCCAGCTTTCCCCTGCTCCTTATCCCACTCCTGTGTGCAGCCCACCAGGGAATGTCTTTCTAGTTTCTGTCCAGGGCAGTTCACCCCAGGGGCCAGCCCTCAGGTGACAGACAGCTCACTGTCATGCTCACAGCCTGTGCCCTATGCAGCTTCTCCCCTTTGCCTGCTCTGGAGCTGTTTTCCTTATCTTTGCCAGAAAGGGGAAGAGAGTAAACCACCAAAGATCTACCCCTGTGCACAACCACATAAAGCAGCCTCCCTTGGTTGGCACCTCTTGGCTCTTTGGCTTTTAAAGCCTCAGGCCTAAGGCTGCTGCTCCCCACTGGCAGCACCACAGAGGGCAGGGTTATCCACTGGGAAAGAAATGGCTGTGGGTGGGATAAACAGCATTGTTGCTTTCTTCTAGAGCAGGACAGGGCCTGACCACATCAGCAAGAGGCACTGGGAGAAGAAATGCTGTATCATTGGAGGATGTATGGGCTCTCAGACCCTGGTTTGGAGAGCAAAGCAGCATCAGCTGCTTTGTCTCTTATCACCTTCCCTTGAGGATGGTGGCTTTAACCTGGGACCTGGATGAGCCACACCATGGGGGAATGGGTGAGCTGATCACACTGATTCTGTCACAGCAGGGCTGGGAGGGACAAGCAGGCTCCACACATCCTGCCCACTCCTGCAAGCAGCCAGCCCCAGCAGCTTCCATCACCTCCAGCCAGCCAGAGCCTCTCCCAGATGGATGCCCAGCACCAAGCAGAGCAAGGGAACAATGAGCAGCAGCAGCAGCAGGGGCAGCGTGGGCTCAGCTTCAAATGCCTCAGTTCCTTCCGGCACAAGATCAGAGGGGACAACTGGAGGAGACAGCAGGATCCCGGGCTCAAACTGGGCAGCAAGGTGAGCTCTGGGGTTGGGTTGGATTGGATTGGAGCTGAGGCCTCTGCAGGCCCTCAGCAGGTCCCTGCCCTGCAAGGGCTGGGGTGTGGGGTGACAAAAGTGGCCCCTTCCCTGGTGCTTCAGGCACAAAGTCCCCATAATCACTTAGGTCCAAGCAGACCTTGTCTCTTCCAGCTCGAACTACACCAAGGGGGTCAGATCATAAAATCCCAGACTGGTTTAGGTTGGAAGGGACCTCAAAGCTCATCCAGTTCCAGTCCCTGCCACAGGCAGGGAAACCTTCCATAGAGCAGCCTGCTCCAAGCCCTGTGTCCAACCTGGCCTTGAGCACTGCAGGGATGTGCAGAGATGTGAGGTGAGCCCAGCCAGGGCCATCTCAGGGCATCCCCAGGGCTGTGCTGCCCTTTGCTGACTGCAGACATGTTTCTACAGGACTGCATTCAATTCCTAGGTGCATCTGTACACCATGGGGTTGATCCACACTGCCCCACTCCTCAGGATACTAACCCTGTACTGCTCTAGGAAATAGGCACAGAGAAGGGGGTGACCCAGGAGGACATGAGCCAGGCTTCCTGACAGCCACCAGGCAGCTTTCTTTTCACCCTTGTTTTCACTGCATGCTTTGTAGAGCTTCTTCAAGATCCAGTTTGATGCTAGACTGTGGTCTCTGAATGCTGGGAGTTGGAGCTGAATCCTCTCTGGCTGGTGGGGGTCTTGTCTCTGCCCATGAGATTGATCCTTTGTCCCCATGCAGGAACCAGAGGAGAAGAAGATCGCTCTGGAGCTGCTGGAGACAGAGCAAGCATATATCAGCCGCCTTCATCTTCTTGACCAGGTGAGCTGGGAGCAGAGGGACCCACATGGGGAAGCAAAAGCTCTGCTCCCATCTGCCCCACATGCACAGCTCAGCCACCCCATGCTGATAAACCACTCAGAGCCAGGGCACAGCTCCACACTCCTCAGGTTTCATGTACCCCTCAGCAGGGCTTGGGCCCTGTGGCAATGCCCATGCTCAATTCAGGGTATGCACAGACCAGGGACTGCTTAATGGAGATTTTGAGGAGAGTGAAGCTGTACAGATGGGAGCCATGCTGGGCTGTTGGTCTTCATGGCCAGAGAATGGGTATGGCCCTCCATGGAGCACCTTTGTCCAAGCAAAGCTTTTCATTCCCCACACTTCCCTCTTGGGACTTGGGATTCCAGTATCTGAAGGGGGCCTATAGGGATGCTGGGGAGGGCCTGTTCCTTAGGGACTGTAGTGATAGGACAAGGGGTAACGGGTTCAAATTTAAACAGGGGAAGTTTAGATTGGATATGAGGAAGAAATACTTTCCTGTAAGGGTGCTGAGGCACTGGAATGGGTTGCCCAGGGATGTTGTGAATGCTCCATCGCTGATGGTGTTCAAGGCCAAGTTGGACAGAGCCTTGGGTGCCATGGTTTAGTGGGAGGTGTCCCTGCTCATGGCAGGGGGGTTGGAACTGGATGATCTTAAGGTCCTTTCAAACCTTAACTATTCTATGATTCTATGATTTCCCTCCTGCACAGCCGTGCCCTTTCACTGGGTAATGTGCCAGTCTCAGAGAGGAAGCCTCAAGCCTCTTCCTGACCCATTTGATTTACCCCTTCTTTTTCCAGATATTCTATACAGAGCTGATGAAAGAAGCCAAAAATGGGAAGGCAGTCCCAGAGGAGGTGGTGAAAATGATCTTCTCCAACATCTCCTCCATCTACCAGTTCCACTCCAAGTTCTTCCTGCCAGAGCTGAAGAAGCGCATGGAGGACTGGTGAGCTGCACTCAGGATACCTGGCTTGCTTTGCCAGAATGGGGGAGCAGGGAGGAATCTGAGTTTCCATCAGGACCAGAGCTCAGCCTGGTTTACCCCACATGTCTTTGTGCTCTAAAGCTCTTCCTTAAAACACTTCATCCCACATCAGGGTATTTCTGAAAAGGGGGGGAAGAGATGACATCTCAGGTGCTTTAAGCTGGCTGCAAGCTGGGGACCATCCCATTCTGGAAAGCATGAAGTTGTTTGGGAACACAGCAGGTCACAGTGGTGAAACCTCTGTTCTCCACCGTGCACAAGCCACCCCTTTGATTTACCCTTCGCTGTCTGTCCCATTGCACTGAGGCCTCTGGTTCCTTCCTGCAGGAGCTGCAACCCACGGATTGGGGATGTGATCCAGAAGCTTGCACCATTCCTGAAGATGTATGGTGAATACGTCAAGAACTTTGACAAGGCCGTGGAGCTCATCACTGTCTGGTCAGAGAAATCCCCACCCTTCCAGGAGCTCATTGCTGACATCCAGGTACTGGGAGACAGCAGCAGCAGTGATCCCCAAAGCTCCTTGCAAGGGGGAGCAGCAGAGGGTAGGAGCTGCCTTGGTCACTGTTTCTGGTCACTGTTTCGCTCTCCATGTCTGGTGTCTCTCCCCAGAAGAGGAAGGTCTGTGCTAACCTTACACTACAGCACCACATGCTGGAACCTGTGCAGAGGATCCCACGCTGTGAACTCCTCCTGAAGGATTATGTCCAAAACCTACCTCCTGAGTCCCCAGACCGAGATGGTGCAGAGAGTAAGGGCTCCCTCTGGCTCTTCCCGCTGTGGGGAACACCAGGGTGGGTTGGTAGGGGAATAACAACCCCTGCTGTTGTTTGTGCATGGTCATCAGAATACCTGGATTCCCTTGGATAATCCTCTTGCCCTTGGATAAACCTCTCAGTCCGACCCTTTCCTAGCAGGGAGGGGGATGAATCTGCCTTTGCAGGGCCTGTGGAGGTCAGCAGCGAAGGTGGGTGGTGGTTCAGATGAGGATGGTACCTCCAGAGCATCCCCCAGGGAGACCCGCAGTGACCGGAGGAGTTCTCCGGATATCCCTGCGGATATCCCTGCAGATATCAGCAACTCCCACTGCTGCTGGAATGGAAGAAGCCGAAGGCTGTGTCCAGGGGAGGGCAGCAGCCACCACACACGTGGTGGGAAGGAGAGACAGTGGACTTTTCTTTAACCTCCATTCTTTCTCCCCTGATTACAGAGGCCCTGGAGATGATTTCTATGGTGGCCAAGCACTCAAACGCAGCTATTGCTGAGATGGTGAGTGCCTGTCCCAGCTGGAAGTGCTTTCCTGCTCATGGCACGGTGATTTGCCAGCTTCCTTCATGACCTCGTTGCTGTGCTGTGCCCTGAATGGGGCAGGAGCACTGTGGGTTCAGCAGAGGAGGTTACACCCTGCTCTTCATGCCTGACCCCATCACCCTGAGCCTGGATAAGCTATATCTGCAACATCAGCTGCAATGTTCAAGGCTGGGAGATGGGTCTGGGGTCAAAGAGCTGTGCCACCCCTCACAGTGCTCATCTGCTGGCCTGGGGATGGAGAGCACCAGGGCCAACAAGACTGTGGCTGCTCAGCTCCCACAGAACATGTCCTCTGCCTCCCCCAGGAGCGGCTGTAGAACCTCTGGGTGGTCTATCAGCGGCTGGGCCTTGAAGATGACATTGTGGATCCCTCCAACGAGCTGATCAAGGAGGGGCCAATCCAGAAGGTCTCCACCCGCAACAACAGCACATCGGAGAAGTACCTGTTCCTGGTGGGAACCAGGGGAAAGGCAGGGAGTAGATAAGCTGGGAATGGGGAGAGGGGCAGCACCACCCCACTGGGGTGTGCTGAGTCATCTCTACACAGAGGGGGTGAATTCAGAGCTGGGGGCTTGACCTGCATGAGGCACCCTGCGCAGGAGATGGTTGGGAACCTGTGGAGCCCTGGATGCTTCCAGAGCACTTCACCTTTGTTGGGTGGGAGAGGGCTGGGACAGGAGCAGTCACTTTGTGGGCTGGGTGTTTCCCAAAGACCAGCTCAAGCCTCAGGGTGTAAAGGACTCTAGATCCCAGGGAATCGCTCATCTCTGAGCAGGCTGGTGCTGGGCTCCAACCAAGCCCGTTCTCCCTTCCTGCCCAGTTCAACAACATGCTGCTGTACTGCGTGCCCAGAGTCATCCAGGTGGGAGCTGAGTTCCAGGTCCACCTCCGCATCAACATGGGCAGCATGAAGGTCAGACAGCACCTTGGCTTTGGGCTTCTTCCCAACCCTGGGCTCCACTCTGGGGTGTAATGTGGCTTTTGCTCTGTGCTTCCTTAGGAGCTGGAGCCAGGGGTGGCTTTGTGGGTGAGGAGGACTGGTTGGTATGCCCAGATCCTGTGAAATCTGCTCCGTGTAGGATCTGAGGGGCTGAAGGGCTTGTCCCTGAGGAGAGAAGTCCCTGTCCCTCACATCATGAAGGTCTCTGTGTGCTGGAGGTGGGTTCAGCTGCTCCACATCCTTCCTCCGGCCTCTCTCAGGTGCAGGAGCTGAATGATGAGCAGTTCCCAAACACATTCCTGGTCTCGGGAAAGCAGCGGACGCTGGAACTGCAGGCCAGGTAAGGGGAAGGGGGTGGTGGTCCTGCAGACCCTCAGGAAGGAGGGACAGTGGTTTATGCAGCTCCCTTTTCATGCCCAGGTCTGAGGAGGAGATGAATGCCTGGATCAAGGTACCACTGAGTGCTGGATGAGGCGGCACATCTCACTCATGCTGGATGCCTTGTGTGGTGGGAATCCTGTCTGACCACCCCTCCATGCCCTCCTTCCTCTCTAGGCCTTCCAAGATGCCATTGATAGGAAGGAGAAGAGGAGTGAGACCTTTAAGACAGCAGTGCGTGGGATGGAGATGGATACCCCTGCACTGAAGGTAACCCTCCTGCCCTCCCCGTGCCTTGCCTGCCTCCAGCACGCCCCTGTACATCACCCACCTTGCTGCGCCTCAGTTTCCCTTGATAACCAAGCTGTGGGGAGGCTGCAGGTGGGGAGAAGGGTTGAGGAGGGGAAGAGGTGAGATCAGAGGGGCTGGGAGCACCAGACCATGGCTCGCCAGCCCCATTGATGTGGTCTCCCACCCCAGACAGAGGAGCTGGGCCGCCGTGCTCCACAGTGGGCTGGAGCTGGCCTTGTGCAGTGTCACCACTGCAGAGCACAAGTGGGTGCTCTGTTAGCAGCAGCAGTCAAGCTCTGTGCTGGTAGGACTGAACTTCTCCACCCACATGAATTTGAGGAGGTCCTTACCTTGCTGCATCCACAGCAGAATGGACATGGTGGTGGGAGCACAAGGGGATGTGCTTTAACACAACACAGTTAACTGTGATCTTCTAAACCACAGACAACCATGTGCATGCGCTGCAGGGAGCCCTTCAATGCCATCACACGCCACAGGCACCACTGTCGAGCTTGTGGGTACGTGAGTCTCCCTGTGCCCCTGTCCCTCCTCGTGGCCTGTGCAGGTGGCTGATGGGGCTGGAGCACACCTCTCCTACACATTATCCTCTTTTCCCTGGGATCAGCGCTGCTCCTGCTCCTCAGAGCTGTCCCTGGGATGCCCCAGCACTGCCCCAGTCTCACCAGTGTCCCGGCCTGGTGGTTGCAGGTGGTGTGTGCTCACTGCTCTGACTACAGGGCCGAGCTTCAGTACGATGGGAACCACCTGAACCGTGTGTGCCAGGAGTGTTACGTGTTCCTCATGGGCCATGTGGTGGGAGAGAACCTGGAGGAGAAGCACAAAGGCATCCTGGAGGTGAGCTCTGCCCCTCTTCCTCTGAGCCCTGCCGCACACCCTGGTGCCTCAGTGCCACAGCCTGGCAGCCAGGACCACCCCATGCCTGCCCCTGGGTTGGAGCGAGCTGTGGACCAGGCAGGGAATTCCCCAGGACATGGCCATCACTCAGTGCCCTCTCTGCCTCCTGCCCTGGGTGCTCAGGGGTGAGGTTGGGTTGGTTTTCGGCAGAAGGAAGCTGCAGAGGTTTCAGGCCGGAGTTTGCTCTGCAGTTCCCTGCAGATGCTGGACAAGAATGGCAAAGGAGGCACACGGGGCTGGTTTGTCATCCCACAGGATGATCCCCTCGTGCTCTACATCTATGCAGCCCCCCAGGTAAGAGGAGGCTCAGCTCCACCTCCGAGGGCCTTCCCTCTATGCTGCCTCCCACCATGCCTCTGCTCTTGGCAGGACGTCCGAGCCCACACCTCCATCCCACTGCTGGCATACAGAGTGAGGGAGCTGCTGCAGGAGAGTTCCCGGCCCCTTTTCCAGCTGGTGCGGTCCGGGCAGGTCCACACCTTCCTGGCTGACACCGAGGAGCTGAAGCAGCGCTGGATGAGGGTCATGGCGCACTGCACCGCGGGGATCACGCACCCTGAGGAGGGAGAGGAGGATGCAGAATCCTGCGATGAAGCAGAATAAGGCCCAGCTCCAGGTGGGTCAAACCTCCCCGTTCCCATCCTGCTCTTCCTGCCATCCTTCAGGTCCCAACCTCTCTGCGTTTTGGTTTTCCAGCACTAAGAGGACAAGGTGGAGGCACAAACGAGCTGCATCCTCCTTCCCCTCTCTCCGCGCTGGACAGGGAGGATGGAGGTACCCGAGCCCGGCTTGGGGGAGCCTCATCCCGCTCTGCCGCCGGCTGCCGCCCGAGGGCAGCAGCGCCTCAGCCTTCCTCCCGCTGAGGATGGTGCAGGAGGGATGCCGGGTTGTGTGCGAGCATCTGCGACCCGAGCCCGCTGTGATAAACCGACCTGCAACCGCCGCTGCAGCACAAAGAGCCTTTTGGGGGCCGATTTTCCAGAGCGTCCTGTGGGGTTGTCACCGCTGCCACACATCGCCTGATCTGTGCCCAGCCCTGGTCTGTCACCCTGCAGAGGCACAGCCTGTTCCCCCCTCGCCTGGCCCAGGGGTGCTGGATTTAGGATGCCCTGCGCCTGTCCTCGGATTGCAGCAGTCCCACAGCCTGCAGTGCTGATCCAACGTGCTCCTGTCCATCCCAGCCTTCCCCTGCGCCCCATCCTGCCCCCCAGCACCTTCTACTCCTGTGCCTCTCTCAGTCACTCATTTCCAAAGAGGGGAAACACTCTGGGCCAAGGCCAGGCCCATGCAGGTGCTGGTGCAGGGCAGTGATGCTGAGGCACAGGGGGGTGTCCCCCTCCATCACCACTCAGCAAGAGGAGCACCCCTATCATTCACGCAGTGCTGCAGGCTCCAGCCCCATGCATTTTCTCTCCACATCCCTTTTAGCTTCCCCAAAGGTGTTGCCCAGGCAGAAGTCACCACTTGTGAGCCTGCTAGGGGTTAAAATGGGGTACAGGGAGATGGGGTCCACTGTCCCTGTGAGCAGCGACTGCTGCCTGTGCCTGGATCCCACAGCAACCTCTGGCAGAGCTCAGGGGTGTCATGGGCTAAATGAATCCATGGGGAGCAGGAAGGGAAGAGAGTTGGGGCTGGGTACTACGAACAGGGACAATACTTGGGGAAAGGATGAGGAGCAAAGATGAACTGCAGCCATTGCCACCCAGGGGTGGGCACTGGGAGCCAGATAGAACTGTGAGCATCCTCCTCCTTCCTCAGGCTGCTCCGCTCGCCCCAGCAAGGGGCGAACCAACCTTGGTGGCTTTATCTCCTCCAACTTAAGATATCATCAAGGAAGGGGAAGAGGAGCTCGAGGGGGGCGGCTCTGCCAAAGCAACTGCCCCTCGGAGTGCCCCCCAGCACGGGGGTTTCCAGGGACACCCCAAAGCCACCCTCACCTCGTGTGATGGGAAACCACAGCTACCCCATGAAGAGCCGTGGGCTGCTGTGGGGACACCCGTGGGGCTGGAAGGTTCTGCCTGACGTTGCCTCTAGGGCAGGCAGGAACAAAACGAGCCCTGAGCTCATGAATGGGCCTAAGAATAGATTTCCTGTTTACCCAGCAAGAAATGGCTCCGGGGCAGAGGGCACCTGGCTGCTATTTTTACCTCCTGCCCCATGCACTCCGGGCCCCCGCAGCCCTCAGGGCCCAACAGATCATCCGCAGAGTCAATGAATCCCTCCCTGGTTTGGGTTGAAGGGCCCTTAAAGCTCATCCAACCCTCTGCCTTCAAGGGACACCTTCCATAGAGCAGCTTGCTCCAAGCCCTGTGTCCAGCCTGGCCTTGAGCACTGCAGGGATGGGGTATCCATGCCATAGGAAGAAGGCTGCCAGGGAAGAGGGGTGGCCAAGGGATGAAGAGGAGGATGGGATACAGGTTGCTCCCATAGCATCGCCATCACCCTGTTCCCAAAGAGGGCTGGCGCGGAGGCAGCATCAATTGGCTGCCATGAGCATCCCCAGCACAGGCTTGTGGGGAAGGGGAGCGCTTCTGGTACCCAAGACCCACCGTGGGCACACTGCTGCATCGCTCCTCCTCGCACCAAAGCCACGGTCAGGATTTGGCCTCTGTGCAGAAAGCGAAACCCTGTGGAGAAGTCACCGTTTCCTATTCTCGAGAATGAGGAAGGCTCCGAGGCCGGGTTACGGGAACCCCCCCCGCAGCCCCCCCGCCACTTCTTGTAAGCACGGCCCAAAATACATTGTGAAACCCACAGGCAGAGCTCAGCTGGGGCCGGGCCACCCCTCATGGAGGAAACACAGCCTGCAGCAGAGCCTGCAGCAGAGCCTGCGCGGCCCCGTCCTCATCCCAAGCCCCGGGGGGGTCCCGTCCTCATCCCAAGCCCCGGGGGGGTCCCGTCCTCATCCCAAGCCCCGGGGGGGTCCCGTCCTCATCCCAAGCCCCGGGGGGGTCCCGTGCTCCCCAGGTCCAGGGCTCGTTCCCTCATTGCCCCCGGGGATCGGGACCACGTGGAGGGTTGAAACCGGAGGAGTTTTAATGTCCCTTCCAACCCGGACCAGTGTGGGGTTCTATGATATTGTTATTGCCATCTGCGGGTCCCTATAGGGGCTGTGGTCTATGGGAGAAGGGGTTTCCCACCCTACAGGGGCTGTTCTGTAGGGGACATCGCCGAGCAGTGCCTTGTGCGTAATGCCCGGGCTCGGGCTGTGTAAAGCTGGGCTCTAGGGGCCAGCCCCTTGCAGCAGGGGCTCCTCTCCCACACTCTGCCCTATAGGTGCTGGACTATGCCCATCGCGGCTCTCCGGGTCCGTTCCTTACATGGCCCTCTCCGCAGCCCGGGGGGGGCTCCCAGCGTTGGAATAACGGGAAAAGCCGAGGCCATCCCCGCTCCGCGCTGCGGGACACGTGGGACCCCGCACCTCCCCTGAGCCTGGGCAAAGCACAGGAGGTGATGCTGAATGGTGCAGAGTATGTGACGCCCCCCGAGAAAAGAGCCTCAGGATTGGGGACCCCCGTCCTGCTCTGCACCCCAACCCCCCATGGAGCAATGAATGCAGGAGGGGGACCCCATATCCTCCCCGCTTTGCATCGCACGGGCGGGACCCCGCTATGGGGCATCCCCAGGCTTGGGGGGGGGATGCTCCGAAGGGCGTTCGGTGCCATTGAGACCCCGAGCGCGCAGCTCCCCCCCGCTGTTGGCGGCAGTTGGGAGGATTCGGTGCTCCTTTGCTGCTCCCATCCAGGAATCTCTGCAATGTGCTCCCCGCGCTGCCGTGAGTCACTGCTGCCGCTGGAACGTGACTCAATGCTGCTGCTCTCCGGCAGGACATGACCTGACTGCCAAAGCCCCAGCGCCGGCTCCTGCCCACAGCACCGCCTGAGGATGCGCCAAACCCCCCCCGGAGAGCTCAGCCCCTCCGTTCCCACAGGAATCGAGCCCGGGATGCGCTCCTCCCGTTGGTCCCCTCCCCTCACGCTTTGGCTCACCCGGCCGGGGGTCGCTGTGGGTGCTGCTTCTCCTCGCAGAGCAGACTCTCTGTGAGCAGGGAGAGGTCCCGGTGCTGCTCCTGCCCCGGTGGCCTCAGATCGCTCATCCCGCGGGGATGCGGCCGCAGGACCGGGGTTACCTCCTGTGTGCTTTGAGGGCGGTGAACTGCAGCTGGGGGGGATTATTGTTAATAACCAGGCTGGGTCAGGGCCCAAGTGATGGAGGGAGGTGGACGTGAAGCAGCCCTGAGTCACAGCGCTGTGCTGAGCCCTGACACACTTACTTCACCCCAGGCTGCCCCGCTCATCCCCGCCGGGGCTGGAGGATGCATGAGCCTCCCTCATCCTCATGGGTGAGGAAACAGACTCCATGGGCTGGGAGAGCAGCAGCCGTGGGGCAGAGCTGAGCACCGGGCTGCTCATCACACCCCAGGCCCTGCACGGCCGCAGCTGCCTCTGTGAGCAGTGATTGAGAGCCCAGCCCGGCTCCCAGCGAGCTTCTTAATTAAGAGCTACATTTAATTAGCAGCACCCCAGCTGTGACTCAGGCAATGGTGTGATCCAAGCAAGAGCTCGGCCCCAGCTCAAGCCCCCCCCAAGCTGTGACCCCCTGGCTCGGCAGTGGGACCCCGACACCCCCCAGGCACCACGCAGTGACCCCTGCGGGTTTTGGGGTGAGCTTTCTCCTGTGCTGGTGGCAGTTTGGGGCTGGGGCTGTCCTCACACACACACAGTGTCATCCCCACCCGGGGCAATTGCCCATTGCCACACTGTGAATAATCGTATTAATAACCCATTTACTGGGCTATAAATAGCCCGGATAATAACAGCCTGGGCTTTCCAGGAATAGAGCATCAAAAACGCAGGGAAAGCCATTCCCCTCTGCCTGCGATGCAGTGGGGAAACTGAGGCACGGCTGGTTTGGGGCACGACCCAGCCGTCTGCCAGGCAGCTGTGGAATGTGCTCCCGACTGAACCGTCATGGAAATGAGTCCTTATGTATATTTATAGGCTCCATCCTGCCAGCTGGAACCGCAGAGGGGAGAAAATAAACTGGGAACGAACATGGAACGGGAGGGGGGAGCTTCACACCTCGGCCCCCAGCGCCGGGTGTCGGTCCTGGTCCTGGGCACCCAGACCTGCACCCCGGGGTGCTCAGCTCCGGTGCTGAGCGCTGCAGGCCGCAATGGGCTTTGGGGTTAGGGTAACCTGGGGGTGCTGCCGGGACTGGGTATGGTGGGGTCACAGTGATGCTGCAGAATGCACTGGCACAAGGGGGGTGTCCCCCTCAGTTATCGGGGTGGTACCTCCATTTCCAGAGCTGATGAGTGCTTGTGGCTTGCTGTGCACACGTGTGCATGCATACATGTACACGTATGTGCGTGGCTGCGCGTGCAGAGCACCCATCCTGCGAGCAGGCGGGGCAGGGAGCAAGGCAGCAGCACCCATAGCGGGGGAGCAGAGCACCCAGGGATGCCATTGCCCGGAATTCCCGCAGCCTCCATCCGCAGCGGCGCTGATCATTAGGGATGCAGACAGTGCTGTGTGCTAATGGTTCCTGTCTCGAGAAGGCTGCAGCCGCCTGCGGCCTCCGCACCACCTCAGCACCGCGCTCCCCTCCGCACCCTGCGCATATCCCATGCCAAGGGGCAGCCCTGGCTCCTTGGATCCCAGCAGGGCGTTGAGGGATGCGATGATGCCAAGGCCCGGTGTGATCCTGCTCCATCCCAGGGCGGGGTTCCTCCCTGGAAAGGGAGGCAGTGAGGATTTGGGATCAGGGATGCTGATGGGGCTTTGTGCTGCAGCATCTTTCCCCCCAGCCCTGCGCTGCTCCCGAGCGCTCACTGCTGTGATTCCCTGCAGTGGGGCTAAAAATATGCCCAGGAGCTGCTGCTGCGCACCGGCACCGGGGGGTACATCAATAACTGGAGGGGAAAGCTCCCACCGGTCCCTTGTAGCTCCCTTCGGCCCCTCCCGGCTGCGGGAGGAGGTCAGAGCCCCGTCCTGCTGGAGGGGTGGTTGGACAGATGGGGATATGCAGGGAAATGGGGATGGAGCAGCCTCTGCCCCTCGGCTGGATGGGGAAACTGAGGCACGAGCGGTGTTCTGGGGTGAGGGGAGGTGGTGGGTCCGTTTCAGCGCTGCCAGGGCAGAGGGGACGGGTCCCGTGCTCATGGCAGGGCTGGGGGTGACACAAACTGTCTGCATCAGATGCATCCCTCTGCAGCAGATCTGTCCCTCTGCAGCAGCTCCAGCCCCCTGCAGCAGAATCAGCCTCCTGCAGCCGATCCATCCGTCAGTGATGGATCTGTCCCTCTGCACCAGCTCCATTCTTCTGCGTTGGCTCCTTCCCTTTGCACTGGATCCATCCTGCTGCTTCGGATCCATCCTCCTGCTTCGGATCCATCCTTCTGCTTCGGATCCATCCTCCTGCTTCGGATCCATCCTGCTGCTTCGGATCCATCCTCCTGCTTCGGATCCATCCTGC
>JASSUY010029735.1:0-12405 GCA_032466535.1 Forpus xanthops
CCTCACCACCCTTACAGTAAAGAATTTCTTCCTCAGATCCAATCTAAACTTTCCCTGTTTAAGTTTCAACCCATTACCCCTTGTCCTCTCACTATAGTCCCTTGTTTATGGGCAGTTATTTTTTCCCGCACATGTGCATACAGGCATACACATTTTTCATATGTTTATGTATATATGTTGTGTGAATCCATGATATGACCAGGTGGGAGTGTTTGGGTCTATATCTCTTCCTGTACCTGAGGTTACATGCATTTACCATTGTGATCTGAAACTTCAACCCTAAGCTTAATAAAGTTGCTAGATATAAACCAAAAATTAATTTGGACTATTGCATTTGAAGTTTTATACTATTATTATTTTGACTAGTTTTATTTTCTGAATAGAATTCTGCTACAAAGATTAGGAAAAAAAGTTAAATCTGTATTCATATAATTTGGGTTCTATTTTGCTATATTTGATATGTATACAGCTTTAAGAAAATTACTGCTGAGGTGATGATATACTTATTAGCAGTTCTAAAATCTGAGGGGTAGGTAACAGTCTCTATGCATTATTGTTAACATGAACAATTTAAGTAGTATTTTTAGGTTTCTTTTATGTTGCAGCTGCTACTCTTCATTTCTCTAAGTCAGATTGCAGTCACTGAAAGGCTGCTTACTTCCTCTCTATCTTGCAAAGAAAATGACATATCTGTGCTAGTTGGTTTATAAACTGGTGAGGAGGATGTTCATTTAGTGTCAAATAAACCATTATTTCATGGATTTTTAGAGCAGAAGAGTCACCATTTTCTTTTTGATTGTTCTAGAATTTTGTGGGAGGAGAAAACTGATTGCTCTTAGTAAGAGGCGTGCAAGAATGTATCTGTACGACTGCTTTATTCTGTTATTGCAGAGTATGAATTAACAGGATGCAGCTAGCCTGAGGGAGGCACATACAACACTTTTCTTTACCCTGTAGTGATGTTTGCTACCAAATGTGGGATGTAGGGGGGGGAAGGTATCTAATTTCTGTCTGAAACTTTTGCCTTTAAAGTTTTGTTACTTGGAAAAGACATATCTTACAGTTTTTCATTTCTATTCAGTAAGCTTTTTTTGTTATTATAAGCTTTTGTTATAGTAAGCTTTTATTGTTATTTCCATTCATTCTCTTCCTAAACATTTATTTTTCCATTCTTCCTGTGCTATTGAGTGTACTTCATTCCTTTCATCAGAACTCAGTTTGCCTTTTTAAAGTATTTAATTTTTAAATCAAAACTTGCTCTGCAAAAAGGCAGGAGTCTGGTATAGTCTGACAGGTTCATTAATTGCTTTTGTTTTCAAATATTGCGGAGACATTTAGACTGCTGGAAGACAGTTCTTGGCAACTACTGAGTTTCGTATGATTTTAGCTATAAATATTCTGAAAATTATATTTGCTGCTTTAAAAAAACATATTGTGATAGCACAAAATATGAGACCTTGCTTTACATATTGGATCACATATTTCCATGTCCTGGGTGGTTGTCATTATTCAGTTATAGTCCCATTTCCAGCTTATTTGAGGCTGCATAGTAAGGGACCCTGGAAAAAAAAAACCACATATTTAGATACAGTCCTTACCTTGAGTCTTACGTACTCAAGGTAGGAGTATGTAAAACTCAGAGGCAGAGTTTTACATACCTGCCTCATGTATGGTCAGATGTAGAAAGCAGAAAGAGAAGCACCGAAAAGTGAAATAACAGTGATTGTTTTTCAAGCCAGGACGAGTGTATTTGCTGCTCTTTCTGCCAGGCCAGTGTTACCTCTGCTGCAGCCAGATAATGTTTATAGAAAGGTTTCCAGTTGCCTATTCTAAAACTTGAAAGAATTATGATGTTTGTTTTCTGGGGAGAGTTGTGCTTCCTTGAATATCACCATACTTTCCTTATTATTTCCTGCAACTGGTAACAAAGGTTCTCTGTGCTAAGGTGATCTTAAAGTAACTAGTTTCCAAGGGATTTTTTCATTTTGCTATGGATCTTTACATTCATCTCTATTACATCAGCACCCTAAGAAGTTCCTCTGCTGTCATAAAACATATTAAAGCAAGTCTGTATAGCCTAAATTTGTGAAGAATCACCCTGCTCTCATGTATTAGAAAGCCAAGATGGGTTCCCTGTCATCACCAACATGAGTAGCATCTCATCCGTGATGCTGACTTATTTTCTCTGCAGTGTCTAAAAGCCACCCATTTCAGCATCTTTAAAACTCACCCTTCACTTTGTTTCCTCAGTTAAGTTGCATTACTTGAATTTCTCTAGCATTTGAAAGTTCCTCTGAAATGCAGTAGCTGATATCTGATATTTCTCTCTTATATTTTTTCATGTCTCACGCTGATATATAACTGCATCAGTGTACGATATTAAAAAGCTTGTTCCCTTAAAATTTGTGGTTAATGCATAATAATTTTCAGAAATGTTCAGATTGCAGAGCATAAGAATCATTTGCTAAATTCTCCTTACAAGCATATCTTTGTTAGGCACTCATAATGTAAGTTGAAAGGAAAATGGTTTATAGAAAATTAGTTACACAGCTTGTAAAATGCTGTACAACGTTCAGCAAACAAAAGGGAAAATTTCCTGCAATTTCACAATTTTGTACTTGCTCAGATGGCCATTAACCGACAAGATGAAAATCAAATTTATCCTATTCATGCTATGAATTATCTATGATTAGCAGTGTATAGAATGTGATTTTCTAAAGCTCCTTTCATAGTCAAGGTATCTTTGAGCACTTTGTGGAAAAAAAAAAAAAAAAAAAAACAACCAAAAAAAAAACCCAAAACAAAATAAACACCATGAGTATACTAAATGTGTATAGGATAAAAAAAAAAAACTTGTTCTTTCCTTTAGATATAATCTTTGCTCAGTGACTTTTAGATATCATGTCTCATAAATTCCCAAAAATTAAGCTTTCTTTCCTATTTCAAGTCTTTTGCCAGGACCAGTACCTTGTGGTAATTTGTGAGGCATGTGATGTCTTCTGCTTTCATAGTCAAATCAAGAGGAACTGTTTCTCATATTACTTTCTTAGTGGCATAAATCTTATGCATACAAGTTAAACTGACTCCACTGTATAAACCCCATAATCCCTTTATGTACATTTAGAAGTTTGTGGACCAAGCTCCGAAGAATGGCTGAAAACAATGAGAATTTATTCATAATGCATTTTCATTTTTTTGTTTGACTGTTTTCTTTGCTTCTGTAATGAACTTGAATTGTGCTTTGTTAGCCTTTCTGAACAAGAGTTCTGTATTCTGTGATACTGACATGACTCCAACTAGTGGGGCTTTAAGAAATCATCAGGTGCCATAAGACTTGGGTTACAGAACGTACCACTAACACAAGTCATGGTGGTGCTGTGCACAGAAATGAGCTGGAGTCATTTTTACCTTCATGCCACTGCAGTGCTAGGATCTAGACTGCAAAAGGCCTGTAAGAAAGAAAGACTGGAGTAATGCAGATGTAACCTTTTCAGTTGTGATAACTATTCTAAAATCTCACCCAACTCTTTTGTACACAGCTAAACAACTTTAAGAAATCAAAATCTATTCTAGCTACTAGAGATAATGGTTATCCAGTAGGCATGCATAGGCATGAGTACAAATAGCCTAAAACATCATTATAGTAATCCTATGATAGGTATAAAATTAACCCAAATAATCTGTAGCCAGTATAAGATCTTTAATCAGCCATAGCTGGAAGCTTGGCTTGAATATTTTAGTGGGACCTAGCTTCATTGGGCAAACAGCAAAAGCTAACGAAGATGAAAAGGGAATAAGCAACTTGCTGGAGCTATCCTATTAGAATATGGAGGAGAAGCGCCCGTGTTTTATGAAGTGTTAAAATATATCTAACATAGAGGGACAGGTGCAACTATGTTTTTCTGTTGCTGAATATACAATTCAAGAGTACCAAAACTGGAGAAAAGCTGCTTATCCATACAGTGATTATCAAAGGCTTTTAGTTAAATGACGTTTACACTGTACATTAATTGACTTGGTGCTTTTGAGCACTACGCTGCCAGTTGGACAATTAAGCACTTAGCTTAGGCTTTTCACACACTCAATGGCCGAAGTAAGCAGAGGTTTTCTGCTTATGAAGTCCTCACCGTATCTTGCTCAGTACTAGTAAGCTTGAGGGCTATCATCAATAGTGTTAAGTATTGTCAAATGTCGTCTGAATTTCTGTAGGGCTAAACTAAAGCCACTTTGAAGACACCTTTTTCAAGGTTTCACATGATAATTTGGAACTTTACCATCCTGGTCAGTTTTGAGCTAGGTAATACCAGGGTAACATGGCCCATGTGTTCTCTTACTATTAAGTCTGTCAGACCCTAGAAGTTTGCAACCCTTACCATCTTGCTTAGCAAGCAGTATCTATTATGGGCTTAAAAAAATCCCACCTAAAGGCTGGGGGTACATACCAAGCCCCGGGAAGGGTTTTAGCATTGGGAATATGTAGTTTCATCTTAAGTTATTCTAGTTTGCTTAGTGACTGCATTTTTTATGGACCACTGCTTTCTGGAGCCAGGGTCTGTGTGGCTCTGGCTGTGTGGGGTGGAAGCTGCTGTGGATTTTCTCCAGGGCAGAGAGTTGGCAAAGGCAAATTTATGTCACTCATCCTCCCTCTACCATGCAGGAAGGTGGAAGGAGTATTAAAGCAACGTGTCTCATTCTGATACTCCTGGAGTGACAAAAGACTGCTTTAGGCCATCAGTGGTAATGTTCTGTACCACCAAGTGACCCAGGTAATCTCCACCTGTCAGCAATTGCAGTGTCATTGCTTACTTCAGCTGTTGGGTGAATCTGAGATGTTACATATAATTTTTCATTTAGAATTCTTCAGCTGTACCAAGCACATCCCTAATGTGAAATAAATAAGCAGTTTTATAGGCGTCTTCTCTGCTTTCATGAATTTCACATCTGGGCACAAAGCAAATTCTCAGCTCTTTTGGATTGTTAATGGTTTGTCCTGTATTGGTTTTCGTGGCCATTTTGTTTTTAATGCACTATGCCATCCACATTCTTCATAGTGTTCTGGACACAGAGAATTGTCATCCTCCATGAAGCCAAATGGCAGCATTAGAAGTGATTCATTGGAAATGTAAGAAATTCTTCCCTGTTGTAGTTGATTGATGGCAGCAATAGGGCATATCACTTGAGACTGCTTCAACACAGCTAAACTTAAGTCCAATTTAATATTAGACACAATCTTCCCATCATGCAGCTGGCTGACAGGAACATCAGAACATTTCTTTCATCTTATTCCTGCACAGTTTAAGAAACACACATCCAAGGGCTGAAAAAGCTAATTAAATTAAACAAGAACAAAAACTGATATTATGTCTCTTCTTTCAAGTTTGCATGGAGAATTTTCCATGGCTGTGTGCTCTGAAAAGGACTGTAATCTAAATGTAATCACACTGCTGCTCTAGTGACCCAAAATGGTTTCTAAGGCTTGGGCAAGTGCTGTGGGCTAAATTCAGCTTTCTCTTAGACCTCTTTCCAAATACAGAAATGTGTAAAGCGACAGTGAAATCTTATGGTCAAACTTACAGCAGAGGTGCAGCTGAGTCGTTTCAGGGGTTCACACAAATTAGAATTCTGTGATGCAGAAAGAACAAACTAAGGCAGATTAAAGTAGAGGAAAAGAGCTAGAGCACTGTGATTGATGTCCTAAGGATATTGCAGTCTGTCTGAGAGTCCAACAGGAAAGCTGCTTATCATGCATAGCATTTGTAACAAGTGTTCAGCTGATTCTGACATGCTGTAGAAAAAATGAAGAAACACAGATGCCAATCTGGTCCCTGTAAGCAGGCCAGTCCTCAGATTTAAAAGTAATGAATTTTTTTTGGGTCTCCTCAGCATAGTGTTTTTGCTGTGCATGTGTGTTTGCTCAGATTCCTCCACCTAGCTGCCCCCATGAGCTCTCTACCTGTGTGCCAGTAGCTGGGTGCTTTTCACATTGCCTGCCCCAACCACCTCCTCATTTGCTGCCTCAGCCAGATGTTCCTGCCTTTACACAGCCTGTCCCTCACTTGCATCCTGTCTGAGCCTCCTTCCTTATTATCTTGGTGTTGAATTGTGTTATTACAACATAATACTCTCTATTATTAGTCTCAGTTCATTTGGGAAGGCAACCTTTAGTAATTGACAAGAAGCATTTTACTAATAATACTAAAGCATACTATGATTAGGATATTATTTACGGTATTTTGGTTTATTTTCCATCATTAAATATACCACTGGATAATGTTTTTGTGAGTGTCAATAGTTGCAGACTGTATGAGAGTCTTCTACATGTATGTGAGTGTACAGCAAGGCAGTTTATGCATTTTTATTCTTCCTGTATTACCATTTTTCTTCCTTGGTTTTTTTTCCTTTTGTGAACGGAGAAAAAAGTACATTTTACAGCCTCACTTTCTAGTTTCTTTTAGCAAGTCTTTTCATAATTGAGGCAGAATACTTCGTTACAGCAAAGGAAATTTTGTCACTATGAAAAATACGGTGTAAAATAGAGAAACTGTTTAGAACTTGTGTGAAGTGGACATGCAAAAGACATGATACTATCTGTTTTAAATCACACCATTGACAAAAAGGTATGACTGATGCTAGTAGGCCTGTCTTAAATTATTGTATTTGTATAGCTTGCCTTGTGGATTAAAAATGGAAGCAAAACCTCATTTAGCCCCTCTGTTTTGGTGGCTTTGCTGTGCTTTAGGCATTGTTATTAACCCAGGCTTGTTCTGACTGTCAGACTTTATCTCCTAAACCTCCCATTCTAGACTGGAATATATAACCATTTTATGCCACCAGTGTCAAAAGCAAGCCAGCCTGCATGAGGAGGGTTGAGCTGTCTTCTGTTTGCAGTGCTATTGGTGATGAGGCATGAGGCTGAATGCTTTTAAATACATGCATAGGCTTCACTCAGCTTTAGTTGAACCAAACTATCTTAAAATGCCAGTGGAATCCAACAGGGGATTAATTCTTCTGTAGGCAGGTACAAGTCTTCGCCAAAAGCCTGAACAAGTGCTGGTCCTTACATCCTCCTATATATACCATCTTATGTTCTAACTTGATCTCATTAAACCCTAGTAGTATGAAGAGTAGCTTGGCCAAGATCCTGAGTTCCAGGTGGGGTTTAACATAAAATGTATATATTGACAATTGTTTATCAGGGTAACAGCCTGTATGAATTTTCTAGCACGTTAATATACCTTTACAAAATACAATGTGTGGTACTTGATTTTTCATTCTTCTATTATATCTTCACATTCACATCCCCTGTTCTCCTGGGGTACTTTAGTCACTTTGATATCTGCTATAAGGGCAGCACAGGAAGTAATCCAGCTTCCTGGATTGCAGTGATGGTAACTTCCTAACAGATGTGAGCTGATAGCGGCAGGTGTTCTGGCCGGACCTCATACTTACAAGCACGGAGGAACTGGTCCGATTGTGAGGTTCATGAGCAGTCTTGGTTGCAATGACCATGAAGTTGTGGAGTTCGGCATCCTACAAGAAGGGGAAAAAAGCCAAAAGACAGGACCACAACTCTGTTGCTCAGGAGAGAAGACTTTTCATGTTCAGGTATCTGCTTTGAAGAATCCCATGAAATACAGTCATAGAGATAAGATGGTCGAGAAGAACTGAGTGATTTAAAACACAGTACAAGGTTGCCCAAGCAGGTGGTAGTTTCCATCCTCAGAGATACTCAAAACCTGACTGGATGTGATCCTGAGCAATCTTCTCTAATGTGATGCTGCTTTGAGCAGAGGGGGTAGACCAGATGATTTTAAGAGGCCCATTTGCAATTTCAGATCTCTGAATCTCCTGGAATACCTGCTGTAGCTGACTGCTTCAGCAGGCAGAAGCAGACTAGACAATCCCAGATCCCTTCAAGCCTAAATAACTATGTTATTCTGTGAATATAAACCTGTAGAGGCACACAGAGTCTTTAGGAAGAAGTTTGGAAGGGGCAGAGTTCTTCTACATTCTGAGTTTTAATTTCCTGAAATCTTACCAGATACTCTTACGTGTTAACTCAGGAAGAAATAAAAGTGGCCCTTTTCAGTGTAACACAAATTAAATTTACACACAAACATAAGGAACCATAATGGTGTTTAACTTACACTGTGTTTGCAAGTGTTAATGACATTAACTTTATTACTTGTTAAAGACTGTAAAAAATATCAGTATTAGTGACCTTTCAAAGGTGGTTTAATGTAAAATACCATTTTGCCAACCTTCTGCCTATCTGATTGTAGATTCTACTGGAGCAGGTGTGACTGACCCAGTGAGGATAGGGGTTTTCTTAAATCATAAGACCACATTCTTTGTGGTGGAGACCTAGAAGTTAGTTCTTTGCTACTGTTTGTGCAGCTCATGGATGTGAATTTCCTGGCTGGTGCTGCATGACTGTTTCTCTTCTCTCCCATGAGATTGCAGCAGCAATGACACACAGCATTAAGTGCACAGATAAATGGAAACGAAACATCCATGAGGTACTTCACAGTTCATTGGCCTGGATGTGCATATCTACTATATGTAGATGTGTTTTACACTCTAAAGCAATAGTTTGAAATCAGACAAATCCTATGTCACTTCTCTTTCTTAGCAAAAGCAATGCCCAAGAATTAATGTTACATGTTCCTGGACAATTAAGTCATTGAGATCTGCCTGAATAAATTATAATGAAGGAGTGTTAACCAAGGGCAACTGAGTAGATAGAAGTACAGTTTATACTTTATAAACATACTAAAGTAATGTATATCATATTATAAACATTCAGTAAGAAGTCAACTGGCAAATAAAAAGCTTTTCAGTAAAGAAAACCCAACTTACACATATAAACCAGTTTAAGCAATATATCAAAACTTATTTTAAAGAAAAATTATTAGAATCATGTAAAGAAGCTTTATAAAAACACATTATTGTAGTTATGTTTTGACAGTGTAGCAAAATTTTATAATGCATATGTTTGACTCACTTTGGTAGAATCATGAAATCATAGAATAGTTAGGGTAGGAAAGGACCTCAAGATCATCTAGTTCCAACTCTCCTGCCATGGGCAGGGACAGCTCCCACTAAACCAGGTCACCTAAAGCTCTGTCCAGCCTAGACTTGAACACCACCAGGGATGGAGCATTCACAACTTCCCTGGGCAACCCATTCCAGTGCTTCACCACCCTTACAGTAAAGAATTTCTTCCTCACATCCAATCTAAACTTCCCCTGTTTAAGTTTGAACCCGTTATCCTTGTCCTGTCACTATAGTCCCTGATGAAGAGTCCCTCCCCAGCATCCCTATAGGCCCCCTTCAGATAGTGGAAGGCTGCTAGGAGATCTCCACGCAGCCTTCTTTTCTCCAGGCTGAACAACCCTAACTTTCTCAGACTGTCTTCACACAGTAGGTGTTGCAGTCCCCTGATCATCCTCATGGCCCTCCTCTGGACTTATTCCAACAGTTCCATGTCCTTTTTATGTTGAGGACACCAGAACTTCACACAATACTCCAAGTGAGGTCTCATGAGAGCAGAGTAAAGGGGCAGAATCACCTCCCTCGACTTGCTGGCCAGGCTCCTTTTGATGCAGCCCAGGATACAGTTGGCTTTGTGGGCTGTGAGCGCACACTGCTGACTCATGTTAAGCTCCTCATCAACCAACACCCCCAAATCGTTCTCTGCAGGGCTGCTCTGAATCTCTTCCCTGCCCAGCCTGTAGCTGTGCCTGGGATTGCTCCATCCCAGGTGTAGGACCTTGCACTTGTCATGGTTAACGTCATTAGGTTTACATCAGCCCACCTCACAAGCATATCAGGGTCCCTCTGGATGGCATTCCTTCCCTCCAGTGTATCGATTGAATCACACAGCTTGTTGTCATCAGCAAACTAAATGGTAAATACAAACTAAATGATGGTAAAGTTTCCTTTTTCTTTTGCAGAAAATGATGAGGTCATCTGTGTTTCATATGTTCATACTAAGCATGGTGGCTGTGGATGTGATTGTTGCTGCTAGTAACTACTACAAAGGAGAAAATTTCAAGAGGCAATATGATGAATTTTACCTAGCTGAGGTGAGTATGCTAAAATATCTGGATATTTTTCAAGATAAGCTAAAGTATAAAATGTGAATGTCAAGTATATTTTAGTATGTAATTTTTTTATTCCCTTAAGCATTCTGAGAATTCTTTGCTACCTTGTTCAGGTTCCTCCTGGTGACAATGGCTGACAGCCTTGTCTTAGAACCTTTTCAAAGGTAATTTCCTCAAACAAAATGTCAGTAGTAATGAGCTGAGGCTTAAGTATAACATCTGCAAGCAGTGCATGGCTGCTGAGTTGCTGTCGTTCTCTTGCAGGAGTGTAACATCCAGAAGAATTCAACACCAAAAAAATAGCAAAACACTGTTTTTAAAGAATAATAATATAGTAGATTTTCCTAAGTCATCTTTATGCACCATATATGTAGCTGCAAGAAGGTCCTTAAGCATAACCAAAATAGTATTGAAAATAGCTTGGCTTGAGCAGCCTCAAGAGCACACACAAAAATACTTACCCAGTCATGAATTTGGTGAATGAGGAGACTATGCTCCTGAACCAGTAAAAAGTTTCATTACAAATGACATTCTGTCATTTACTTTTCGTTGCTGGCAAGAGGAATCACAAGTCAAGAAGTTCAGTGATTTCTGCTCTTTTGGTTTTAAATGTCTTAAATACATTTGAAAGTCAGGCATGAATGCCAACTCTAAACCCCTAGTTCATAACATTATGACTCTTTACAGGTCTTCCTTTTCTAAGGGAGGTTGAGTTGATACCCATTTTTTAATTTATCTTAGTTGTAGAATTTGTATCAAACATGATATAACAGAAGATAGCTGTAGTTTAGAATAATTGTGAAATGTGTTATCTTTTTTTTATCTCAACTTCTAAACATCTTCAAAAAACAAGAGAGTGATCTTGGGAATAAGACAGCAGAATAAAACCAACAAATGCTGGATTTTCATATGACACAGATTTGAGGATAGAAGTGAGGACCGGGAAACTCATTTTAATCTCTGTTCCGCTTTAAAGCTGGCGGGCAGCTCCATCTGCCACTCGCTCACTGTACCCCAGTGAGAGTCACTCACTCACTCTTCCCCAGTGGAATGGGGAGAGAATTGGCAGGGTGAAAGTAAGATGACTCATGGGGTGAGATAAAGGCAGTTTAATAGGGAAAGCAAAAGCTGCGCACACAAGCAAAGCAAAACAAGAAATTCAGTCGCCACTTCCCACAGTCAGGCAGGTGTTCAGCCATCTCCAGGAAAGCAGGGCCACATGATGCATTAACCATTGCTTGGGAAGACAAACACCATCACCCCGAGCATCTCTCCCTTCCTTCTTCTTCCCCGGCTGTATATGCTGACCTTGACACCATATGGTATGGAATGTCCCTTGGTCCGGTTGGCAGCAGCTGTCCTGGCTGTGTCCCCTCCCAGCCTCTTGTGCACCCCCAGCCTGCTGCTGGTGGGGTGGGGTGAGAGGTAGAAAAGGCCTTGACTCTGTGCAAGCACCGCTCAGCAACAGCTGAAACATCCCTGTGCTATCAACACTGTGTTCAGCACAAATCGAAAACACCACCATACAAACTGATGAAGAAAATTGACGCTAGCCCAGCCAACTAGGCCGGAAACAAATAATGAAGTCAGCATTAAAGCATGAGTCTGTGAACTTCTTGCTGTTTATGCCAGGATATAGCAAGTGGAGCCTAGATTCTTAACAAAATAACATTAATTCTATTTATACTCAAAATAGGAAATGCTGCCTGTGCTATTCCTATTTTGGCACTGAATATATAGTATAATTATGCTTTTATTAATCAGTGCTAGAAACACTCTCTTCAACATCAAGTGTACATTTCAAGTGTAGGGCTTGGTTTGTTTTTTTTCCAACAGAAATGTTGACAAGGTTTAGTAATTCAAGATGAAGATGTCATTAGACTAGAGAATTAATCTGGCCCAAAAGTAACATCCGGTTTTCTTTAAAGATATATTTTTCTCTTTCTGTATAGCTTAGATCATTGGTATATAAGTGGGGAGGTTGTTGTAAAACTCATTTGTTTACATTCTCTATGTTTACATTTCTAAGTATATAAGTTAAATTACTCTGGAATAGTGAAAGGTATTCTGTTTATTTGTAGGGCCTACTTATTTGATGTCCATTTGTTGGGGTTTGTTATTATTTTTAACTCTTGATGCTTTTACTGGAGACACAATAAAAATCAAACAAGAACAAACCCCAATGTATCTTATAAAATGAGGTATAAAATACAGTATCTGAACAGCAGGAGACCAGAAAAATTCTGGAAGAGAGGAGAAATTGATAAGCTGTTGTCATTTTGTCGTGGTTTGAGGCCCC
>JASSUY010029736.1:0-23854 GCA_032466535.1 Forpus xanthops
TTAAACTTCATGAGGTTGGCATCAGCCCACCTCACAAGCGTGTCAAGGTCCCTCTGGATGGCATTCCTTCCTTCCAACATATCAACCGAGCCATAGAGCTTGGTGTCATCAGGAAACCTATAATGATTTTCTTTGTTATTATCTGTGTATTACAAATAGAGAGAAATCCTCCTTTAAGTTAGTTCAGTTCCTATTTGCTCATCTGGGAGCAGCTAAAGTTGAATTGTACTAAAAATTACTGAAACCAAGACAATTAATGTGCACTGCAGATCCGAACAGAAGAATGTAGGTGCTATCCTTATTTCCATTCTAAATGGCATTAAGGTTCTTTCCAGGGAAAACAGTTTTACATATCACTGCCATATTTTAACCCACCACCTTTATAATTGTTCTTCCTGAGTTCACACTCTTAGACCACACTTCATTGCTTCCGCAGTATGACAGCACTGTGAGGGATCAAGAGGTCACTATCACCATATTGCACAAAGTCAAGCTCCATCACCTGAGTTTACTGTAGCTCTGAAGCTGCTGCTACCACTGTGCTTAGCCTCAGACAAGGGCTAGTAACAAATCCCAGGCCTTATTCTCTGGAATGCATCTCTGTAAAGTAAGACAGTTGGTTTCAATGCCCAAAAGACAGATATTGAAGTGAAATTCCCACCCTTGCAGTCTGTGGAGAATGTTGCCCACACAGCAACCAAGCTGCTTAAAAGCTTATCCTTGTGCCAGTTCATCACTTTCTCCTTCCACCTGAATAATTCTGAAACCAGGGTGTTTGAATTTTCTGCTTTGTTTTCCCCTGTAGAACTCATTCTGTGCCTTCAATTTTACTTTTTGTTTTTCTATGGAGCTACTGCTTCCTCTTTTGGAACTGAAGGCTCTAGCACTGCTAGTGATATTCAAGATGGGCAGAGTGTTGTCTGTTTTGATCTGGTTTGTGTTTTCCCTCAGCCCCCTATAATAATTAATAATTCCTTATTGTCTTTCATTTGTGAGTGTTGGCAGTATTCAGAGCAAAGCTCATTGGTTTGTTGTGTGCAAAGTTAGAACTGCTTTTCTTCACCCTCACTTCTGCCCCCCAACTTGTATCACTTTCATTCAGCTGTGCTATATTCTGTTTTATTTGCTCAGTCCCTGAGTTTGATAAAGACCACCTCGTCTACTGCTGTTAGCCCTTTCCTTGCTTTCCCAGACACTGCAATATTGATAGGCTCAGTAGTGTTGGAAAACTTTTCACCCTGCTCCTGTCTCTTGAATAGTTTAAAATATCTTGAACAACACAGACTCATGTGGAGTTTCACTGATACCCTCCTTTCTTATGAGAACAACCAATTTATTGATGCAAGAGTCTTTTTCTTCAGCTGTGACTGCAAGAAAGCCTTTGAGGAATCTTCCAGCACTGGAAGTCCAAATGCACCATGCTAGTGTCTGAATGGCTTTAAACTGACAAGGAGTAGGTTCAGATTAGATATTAGGAAAGAATTCTTTACTATGAGGGTGATGAGACACTGACACAGGTTGCCCAGAGAAGCTGTGCTGCCCCATCGCTGTCAGTGTTCAAAGCCAAGTTGGACAGGGCTTGTAACTATCTGGTTTAGCATAAGGTGTCCCTGCCGTGCCAGGGAGGTTGGAACTAGATGATCATTAAGGTCCCTTCCAACCCAAACTATTTTATGATTCTGTGATTTTAAAAAGATAGAATCTGTGCAGTGGCCAATAGGGATGGTCCCAGCATGAGTTCTTCCTCCTTTTTTGTGTTGGTATTGGTTCTTTAGAACTGTGAGATCAGTTACATAGGCTGATGGTTAATGAAAACTTAAAATAGATCTTTTCAGCTGGATTAGCAGTTTGCCCTGCACCTCCTGCTTGTCCCTGTACAGTTCATCTGGAAAGCAGCAGTTCCTGTAGGCAACTAGGACTACTCCCTTGACAGAAAAGCAACATTGGCAGTGGAATTGTAGTGTTAAAGGTGATTGTTAGATGTGGACATGTACATGGTAATCCTTCCACTGGAACTTTTGAGTCTGTAGTTAGTTTACCTTATTATCTGTATTTATGAGGGTTCTTAAATTATCACTTGAAAGTATAATTATGTAGCATCGTAGATGTCACTGTGATGATTTAGTGTCCACAGCTAAGGGGTATGCAGGGGAAGATGTAAGAAGGAAACCTTATGAGGACACATCGTGTTCGTGTCTTTGCAGTTGGTTATGGCGTTTTTTGACAAAGCCAGTTTTTTATTGTTACATTCTGGTTTAAATGTTATTATGAGGGATTGAGTTAAATTACTTTTTAAATATTTTTTTTAATATATTTTTCTGCTGGTCTGCAGGAAGATGAAGGTTGTTAGCAAAGCACAAAGTGAAAGAGTTTGTGTACTTGATAGCCTAGCAGTATTGTAATTGTGTCAGTTTGTGTGGGTCATGCTGTTTATAAAACAGTGCATACTGAATATGGATATGAAAATGGACTAGTTTGTCCATTTTGACCTGTTCGGTGAGACCTGCTGGCTACAAATATGATGCACAATCTTCTTATGCATGTGGTAAAAAAAAAAAAAAAAAATCTTGAATTTTGCATAGCACATGTTACTTATGCTTGCACATGTTGTTTTCTCAGTTTCCATTAATGTATATTAAAGTTATACTTGTCTGCCTTCTCAGTGGTATTATTCAGCCCGCTCTATAGTTCCCATAGTGAGATGTCTGAGTATACCCATACCTGTGGCTCCCTGCTTAAATTGCTGCTCTTTGTTGTTGTCATTGGTGAATGTTTTACTCTTGAATTGGCAATATATTCAGCAGTTGTTTTGGTTTTTTTTTTTTTTTCTACACTGTGTCGGAGTTCTGTATGACTCATGTTACCCTACTTAAATATTCCATGTTAATGTATTACGAGAGGCTTTTGCATTTTGTATTTTTATTAAGGATGGAATGAATGTCTGACAATGTAGAGTTGATTTGAGTTATGATGGGGAGAGAGCACACAGGGTATTGAACCAGGAAGATCTGAGTGTGAGCTAGGAAAGGTATCTTAAGAAGAAGCTCCAGGCAATGGTGTGTTAATGGAGTACAAAAGCTTGGTGGTAAGATAGAGGAAGAAGATGAGAAAAATCTTAGTTATATTGCCATGCTCTGGTTTTCCTCATTGTATTGCTACCTTACATAGTGTGTAGGAAGAACCACGCTTTGAGGAATGAGTATGTAATGAAGGCTTTTTGCTGAGGAGGGTTGCTCCTTGAGCTGTTACAAGATTTAGAAGATGTATAGCAGACAAAACCTGAGATGCTTTCACAGTCAAGACACAAAAATGACCTAGAGAATTAGACTTTTGTCCTTTCTGGTGTCATAGGAAGATGCTAGCCAGACCATGTTAATCAGAAAGGTTCACGTGGCTTGTTGTATTCAGGTTTTTTGGTACTTGATTTGAAATGATAGTAGTGTGATTTGCAGCCATGACTAAAACTCGCATGCCATAGTGACTGTGAAATCAGTGAGTTTTGCTGAATGGAAGTTGCTATCAATTGTGATAGTTATATTGAAGAAAAGTGAATTTTCTTATGACCTGAAGATAGATATAACTAGCTGTAGTAATGGAAAATGAGGTTTTTGTCTGGCTGATTTCACAAAATAGTCTCTCAGTCCATTACTGACACAGAACTGGAAGATGAACTTAAAAGGACAGAGGTACTTACTGGAGTTTAGGGATGTACTTCTGTATGTTCTCTAAAGCAAAATCTGACTAAGTTATACATAATTCCTCTTGTACATTAAATGTTCCACTTGTTTTCCATATTCAGTTCCTGCTGGAAGCCTGTTTGTTTTTTTTTTTTTTTTCTTATGTACTTCATTTTTGCTTACAGAACACTGGTCATAGATGATAAGTGGTTTGGGATAGGTTTACTTTATTAATGAGCTCTTAAAATTAATTTGTCACTGGTGTAGCAGAGTGTTCCATTCTTAGAGTTGTGAAGATTGCAGAAATTGCCAGTATCAGTAATGCTGGTAAGATTAAGTTTGCTTACTGTGTACAGTTAGTCCTTTGATTTAACTTGTGATCTTGAATTTTTGTAACAAGGGAGAGAGATATACTCTATTCTTTTAATGTGTATGCTGTGAACTGTCTGTGACACTCACTCACAAAAAAAAGTTTTCCATCTGTGGGATCTGGAATAGGGGACATGTAGTTACATTTGTAGCGGGGAATAGTTTACATTGTAACACCTTTAGGCTTTCTGAAATATTTTGACTTAAAATATTTGAATCCCAAGTCTGGAGTAAAACTAACACTGATGCCACTCATGACAGCTTCAGAAGTGGCCTTCAAATGACAACAGCAGCTGCTGAGCAGAGAGCACCACTGAGATTTTTAGAAGAAACAGAAGCACCTAAATCTGATTATGACACTCACTCTAATGAATGTTTCATGGAAATGTATGGATTGAAATTTCATACACCTATCTTCTTTGGGAAGCCTTTTATGGGGCTACTCAGATCACATACCATAGTTAATCGGCAAAAACAGTTGCAAACATTACAGAAGTGTTTTACTCTATGGGTATGATAATGTTGATATACTGGGTAAGTCATCAATGTTTTTCTGATGTGAGTAGCATTAACCAGGTAGTATAGCATATAGCTTAGTTAATGGTAAGGAATTTGTTATTCTTAAGTGTTGTGATGCTCTGAGGCTTCCTGTCACGATGGTGGTAATAAATTTCTGAGATGCCAAAGTGATTTGGAGGCAGTGATGCGGTTATTTGTAGCCCAGTGAACTGTGTCTATTACTTTTTAACATACCTTTGTAAGAAAATCTGCTTTTGGATAAGAGTAAAGGAGTATGAGCAATTGGTTTCTAGCCACTACGTTCTGTTGCAAGATTGGCAACCCTAAAATATTTGCAAGATGTCAGTATGGCATCTGTCCACAAGTTTCAGCTGTTAAAATGCATGTGTTTGTTTCATAATGGTTTAAGTTTGGTCTGTTGTTTTGTTTTGGATTTTTTTTCTTGGAATTGTGAACAGGTCTTACCATTATGACTTTCAAGGCAGGTTTGCTTGATGTATCAGCAATGTCATTCTTCAGTTAGGTCAAGAAATGAACTGTCTAAGTGCTTTGGCTGCTGCTGAACAATAAGAGATACAGGAAATAAAGAAGTTCTGTAAGACTTGAATTAGGTGAAGAAAAGGATCTTGCTGAGGAAAGTAGATGATTTTCTATTTGAGGCCAATTACAGTCTTTTTCGTGTACTTGAAGTGGAGTGGGCTCATGAAGGGTTAGCCAATAGAGGCTCTTGATACCATTCGGAAAGAAGAGGTTCATTCAAAGCAGGAAGCTTATATTTAAGTGCATTGAAACTCTCTAAATATGCTTATCGCTCCCTATCAGCTGTAAAGGAAGTATAGAGAGATTAGCTTTCCTAGACTACAGTTACTCTTTGTGAATATTGCTGTAAGTGTTAAGATACTTATCTCAAAAGCATAATTTTGCTATACACTCATCTTGAAGTAAATTATCTGCTACTTTACATTTTTATGAGAACAATCCTTAAAAAACATCCTTGTATTCTCAAACCTTTCAGCAGACTTTAACTTTTTCAAGTCGAGATCATTGTTCATCAAGCTGATAAATGTTCTATGAATGTGTCAAATTACTGTTTATGGAACAGCAGGAACTAAAGATTTAATCTGCGTAGGTTGAAGATTTGCTTTTGTCACTGAGCATGTTGGATCTTTCAGTTCATTCTGAAGTCTGTTTCTCAATGTACTTTGAGAGATGAGCTGGTTTTCTGGTGCTAGAACTGACAGTACTGCTTTTCAAGATTTTGTCCTTCCTGTAATGGGGAGGGCACTATCCATAATTAAAAGTTGTATTTTATGCAAGTCTGGGTTGTTTTTTTGTTTTTCTCTTTGTCCTTTTTTTTTTTATTAAACTCTGGCAGGAGTACAGCTGGTAACCATTCTTTTTAGAAAATAAATAAGTACCAAATTATATCTGTAGCTGTACAGATGAGGTAAGTTTACATGGTCTTGTGTGCTAACTTGGGCATAAATTCACTTTTTTTTCTTGCCAAGAGGACTTTGAAAGTCTTCGGTTTAAGAAATTTCAAGTCTGCACATTGTAGAGATACCTGATGCATCTGTAACAACAGTAAAGGTATCGATGCTTCAGCCATCCCACAGTTGTCTGCAGTCTTTTTGATATTCTGCACTGAACAGTGCATTTGTAGGTTGTGTACAGAAGCAAGATGGCTTCTGCATACACTGCATTTTTATACAGGTGAGGATTGCATTATCTGTCTTAATTTTTTATTGCACTTGTGTTAGATGGTATGTTGGATATGTTGTGATTTAATAATTCTTTTAAACTGTCTTTTGGTAGGACTGTCCTATCTTGCAGCTGCCACTTCCTTTCTAATTTCCTTAATGATTGTCTTTATGTCAAAGTGCATTTAATGCAAAACCATTATTAAATAAACATAATTAACCACAGTATTTAGGCTTTTATAAAATTTATCTTCTAATTATGGGTGTTTCTCTGCCAGTTGCAGGGAGGATAAAAGTTCAAAAGCAGTTCTGTCAGTTTTAGCACTGTAAATACAGCTCATCTTTTTTAAAAAATTAAACACAATAACAATTAAATTGTGGAAAATCGCAATAAATTATTATATGTATTAAAAAAATTAACTGTATATATATATAAAATGTTTAAATACATTTTGTTGGACTTCTAAATATGAATCAGGTTATTTGCTTAAGATGTAATTTGTGTATTTTATTGTGTCTACTTGATCATTGCTGATTGTAGGGTGTTGCGCTAGGAATTGTGTCCATTAATGTTTTCTGTTAAATAGGAATATGGATCTCAAAATGTTTTATTTTAGTCCATCAATTGAGTTCTTATTATTTGAGACTTTAAAGCAAATAATAAAAATTTAATGTGATGTTTAGCCACATAAGTTGGAAAAACGTAAGCAGGATAATTGCTGTAGTTAGTTCTGTTAGCTGATCTGTAATCATTTCAAGAAGCCATACTTTGCTTGGCAGTAATAATAATCCTTGAAATGAAGGCATTTACTGTGTTTTTGCTTTTAATTCTGAGGTAGAAGCCAAGCTAATTATTACATTCTTTTACCCTCAACTGATGTGAAGATAAATAGTGGCAGCTCTTAGAACCTTTCTGTTAGCCTTCTTAGTTATTTATACAATATTTAGAATCCACTGGAATCTTTTTGTTTTCCAGATATTTCCAAATATTTGCTAGAATGGTCCAGGAAACTGAACCACTAATCTTGTGAAGAGTTGTTGTTAGACTCTTATAAGTCCCTGGATCTTTAATTTAAAATATTTGGTCTACAGTATATCGTATCTGTTGCTGTTGTGGATGGTGAAATTTCTATTCCAGTCCCATTGTGCTGTGGTTTGGATATATCCCGTTGATTTTTTTTTGGGTGGGTTCCCCCCCCCAAAAAAAAAAAAAAAAAAAAAAAAAAAAAAACCAGAACAAAAACTGGATGCTGGCTATTTGTTCCTGTTTTTTATCACCACTAGCTATTTCATCATCTTAATTCAGTAAACCACACGTATCAGAGTGATTTCCTACCCCCTTAAAACATTTTTTAATAAATTAAAAAAGAAAGTTTGTTAACTTTGGGTGGATTGGGTACTATTAATTTATGAAGCACTTTACGCTGAAGTCTGTAGTTGGCTCATGGTACTATGTACTTAAGGTTGTTCGATCTCTCTACAGTAGGTTAAAATAGCAATTACAAGAGAGAGAAATTGAGGGCAAAGTTTAGAAGTATACTGACTAAGCTACATCCAGTCAGACAATCAAAACAAGACTTAATATGTTTTGAAAAATAAACCCAAGTACTTTTGCAGGAAATAAATCAGAAATGCCCTTTCTGCAAAGGAGTATTTGATGTGTTTATGGTACTTACTCTGTTAAACAGTCATCCTAGTGGCAGAAGAGTTTAGTTCAGCTGTTCAGGATAGAATTTTGAATGATGATAACTATGGCAGAGCAAGTTGTAAAGGGGAAAAATAGAGGGGAATACAGTTTCTCATTCTGTGTTGGCTGGGCCCAGGACAGGTAGTCAAACCTGAGCTGCTGCCTTCGTTGTGAGAAATGCTGGTCTGGATTGTGTCTCTTCCTTGCTCTGTGGCATCAGCTGGGAGAGCTTGATGGGTTCTCCTGTCACTCATTCCTAGTACAGCAGAATTAGGTGAACCTTCTTTGTGTATCCTGTCCAGTGCAATTAATCTCACTATCAGGATTAATTAAGAGGAGAAGAAAGTGCTTCAGAATGTAAGGGGCACATGATGGAGGAAGACCTAAGGAGGAGAATGTTACTGCTCTGTGGCTCATAACCTTTATGGCATGCTGCTGATATGCAAGATAACTCCCTGCCAGCTTTTGGACCTTAAGATTCCTTGAGGTTTGCAGAGAAGGCTGGAATCTCAACAGCTTTTTTCTAAGCAGCTTTTATCCATTAATTCATTTCTGATATCTTTTCATTTTAAAAGATCCTGTGGTACTGTGACAGGAATGTTTATGTTATCTTATTCATCAGTTAATTTTTAACGTTCCGAATTTGACATATGGACTCCTTTGTTTTGTTTTGTCTAACAAATGTTACCTTCATATATCAATGCGTCACTGGCTTTTGATTTGCATTGATTTAATCTTTCTTTCCTTTTTCTGCTTTCCCTGTGAACACCTTTTCTTATGTATTTTTACAATATATTAAAGATTTGAATTTTTTAAAACTGGATTCACATCTGATGGGTTATTGTTAGACTCCAGTTATTATAGACCTTTTTGTTATCTGCTTGAATGTTTTTGTTATTGCTTTTTGCTTCTCTTTTTTTCTCTCCTTAATGATTTTGTGTTGCTGCCACTGCTTACATAGTCCTTGAAAAGGGTGGCTTTTTGTCCAGTGTTCATTTTTGTGTAAGTCCAGACAAGATCCTCTCTCTTACCCTTTTTTCTATGGAGTTACCTGCTTTTTAGGTGCCCACTAATGTCTTGTAACAAGAATGTTCTTCTATGCTTGCCATGCTATGTAAGTTGCTGTCATTTATGTCAACAATTGCTTTGAGCTATGAAAAGGTCTGCTATAGAAATTCAGATTTAGGTATTATTATTTGCAAGTAAATACAGTGTCTAGTTCACAGGCACTTTTTATTTGAATTTCCTTTTTTTTTTAATTTAAAAATCAGAGTGAGCAGTGCTGCATATTATTTTGGTTAAAGGTTAAGTAGGTATATTGGACTAGGTGATCACTTGAGGTTTTGTTATCCTTGCTTACTATGATTTATAAGAGGTTGGTTGTTTACAAGTAACACTTTAGAGGTAAACCCATTTTTTTCCTGGCTCATTCTTCTTGCTATGGAATAAATTTTTAGTCTTGCTTTATATTTTGATTAGCCATTCTGCAGTCTGAAAAAATTATCTGGGAACATTTAGTTTTAATATTTACTTGGCTGTTTGTATCATCTAGTTTTTTATAGAAAGACATGTCTGAATAGCAATGCTAGCAAATTTTATTGTGGTTCTTGTCATTTTGGTTTAACTTGCTTATGCTTAATATAGCATAATCTCCAATTTAATCTTCACCTGTAGTTGAAATGATTATAGTGTGTCTTTCTTCTTCTGAGTTCACATTGTGTCATTTTGCTCTGGTGCAAGAATGAGGAACTATGTATACTTGAACTGATCTACTTTAGTGAAGATTTGTAGGGAATTGATATCCTTGAGATTCCTGCTCTGCTATTGGAACAGGTTTGGACTCCCAAGGGTATAAGGCGCCTTTCTATAATGCTGAAGTGTTACTGTACAAGTCTGAGTTCCTTACAAAATCTAGCTGTTAGATTGCTTGCTTCACTGTATTTGTTTTCTCAGTTTTTAACATAGCATAGGCTTATGTTCTTAAGTTCTTTTAGATACTGTCTTTACTGTTCTCATATGGTTAGCTTATGGCTCTTATTGTAGCCATAGCTAAATTTACTCTTTAAAAATTGCACTTAGATTATGAAAATGGATGCCATAGAGACCATTTAACTTCTGCATACTGCATTGCTTCATTTTCACAGAACTAAACCACCCTTTCTAGCTCACTTAATAACTACTCATCTTACAGAGTTATCTGCTTGCTACCTTCCTCTACTGTATGAGGGTAAAGCTTTCTTATTTTTTTGTTTGTTTCTAGCCTACAAATTTTCTGACTGTGACCAAGTCAGTCATGAGAGATGATGGAACATTTATGCTGGTGTGCTTTCATCTCTCAGTTACCGAGAGGCAGTTTAGCCCTGTTGTGTTTATTACAGGAGAAGTTGTATGCATATGTTCAATTAGCACAGACTGTCTGAACAACCGGGATTATCATCTGCATGATTTATTTACCTTTAGGCTTTTTTCATTTGCCATGAGAAAGTTAAAAACCATTTCCAAGAATCACCTGGATATTTTCTTCCCTCAGCAGCTTTCACACATTCTGAAAGACTTCCAGGCTCTGTGGAAGCTGGCTGATGGGAAGTGAATCATGAATATAAATCAACATCTCTCCACCCTTATATCCAAAATGCTGTTGCTAGGATATTTTTCTTTGTTTGCTACTCTTATCGCATCATCACCTTTTTGAAATTCACTCTCTATCATCCTTTCTTTAATTACATTCAGATTCAAGCTGCTTGTGTCTCTGTGAGACCTTGACATAATCTTACTCTACCTTTGCATCTGCTCTCATATTTTGCTTCCTTTTCTTCTCCTGAGTCTCTGAGTTCCAGTTTTCTCTCTTTTGCTTTCTTTTTGTCCTGGATTGTCATCAGCTTTGTGTGTTTTGCTACTGCTCCTTTGTAACCGTAGATTAGGGTATGCTTTTTTCCCTTTCTACTGAATGAATATTTTTTTGTTTAAAGAAAAAAATTCATTTTTATCAGCTTCTTTTTTTAGCCCTCTCCCCACCACCACCCTGTTGTTATAGTCTGTTGAGAAAATGAACAGTTAAAACCAGAATCATTTTAATGTTATTAGAGGTTTTGGAGTCACACTAAATGCTAACAAAAAGTTTGTTAAGAAGTTTAGTTGGCAATTAATTGTACTTTGTTTGGATAGAAAGAATTTTGATCAAAAGGATGATAAAGTGAGTAGTACACAGAGAATTGTAATCTGCAGTTTTTCTAGGGTTTTTTGCCCTTATTTTTGTTTTTCTTTTTTTCTTCCCCCTTTTTTTTATTGTAAGAAGGAAGTGGAAGCGATAAGAAATAGATGCTCGCTCATTAGTTTATGTTCTTCTAATAAGATGTCGTGGTTTGACATAAGAGATGCTGCAGATTGATAATGAATTCTTTTAGCTGGAGGAACTTGCAGAAGATGTCTCCTAAGATGTTTGGGTGACATGGTTTAGTGGGAGATGCCCTTGCCCATGGCAGGGTGGTTGGAACTAGATTATCTTAAGGTCCTTTCCAACCTTAACTGCTCTAAGATTCTATGTTTCTTCTTCAGCTTGCCTGCCTTTTATGACCCCCGTAGCTCAAATATCTTGAGCTTCCACATAAGGTTCTTTCAGCGAGGTTTAAGGAAGACCATCTAGGATATTTTTGTTTGGAGATACAACTTTTTTAACTTTCTTGAAGTGTGATGGAAGTTTTAAAATGTCTTACAGAACTTACATATTTCTCTGAAATGGTTACAAGGAAGTGTTACAGAGTAATTAATCCAAAGTCATATGTTTAATATATTAACACAGCTCATTAAATCATGCATTTTGTAAAACTGCACTATCATACATTTTAAGACAGTTGGATCAAATACAGAATTAAATACATGTTTTATTGGGACTTTAGTGAATAATTCTTTGGAAGATCCTCTAAGAGTACTGCTGATACAAAAAGCACGGCGTAGGAAATAACTGAATATGTGCTCTCTTTTACCTTTTTGACTCTTGGGGATGCAAAATATGCAAAGAATCAGACATGGGGGAAAAAAAACATTAGTGGTATTTAAGACTTTAAAGGTAATCCCAGTTTGCAAAGTCAGTCAGATTTCCTGGAATCTTGTGTACCACAGCAGCTTGCTTTGTGGTTTGTTTTGGTTTTTGGGGGGCTTTGCTTTTTTTTAAGTTGACATTTCTGTCTCCTACTTTGGTGGCACCAAGGTGCTGGAGACCATGTTAGCAGCAAAAGTTGAGGTTCTGTCTTGAGACTGTGGGCAGCTCAGGCCAGGTGTACTAAACTCACTCTTGCAGACTTTAATACTTTACAAAGCATTAGAGGGGAGTTTCTTTCTCAGAATACTTGGAAGCTATTTAAGGTACTGCTTTGAGGCACTTGATGGACTTGGGAGTATGTAACTCGTAATATGCTTGAATGGTATTTCCAGCTTTTAGTTCTAACGTGCTTTCTTGCATGCACTCTCAACTGAACTGATTTCTGATTGCAGAGTGGCACCTCTGGGTCTTCTTTGAAAGCCTGATCTTTTCTTGGTTATTATGGAGCTTGAAATACTCAATAGTAGATGAGTCCTCTGATATGTATCTGAAAAGCAGTGTATAGGAAAGACTTTTTTTTATGCCTCTGAAGTCCAAATTTCTTTCTGAAAAATATGCCAGAATTACTTGAGGCTTTGTAGTTCCACTGATGAAATGAATATTGCTTGAAAAGCCTGTTTTCATGAAAGCCTGATGTAAGAAAGATGGTGCCAGAATCTCTTAGGTACCTAAATGGAGATCCTCAGAAATCCTTTGGAAAATTATATTTAATTTATTGTTAGCTAGAAAACTAGCAGAATATTAAAGCAAGTAAGCCTGACTGAATGGTGCTGGAAAAAGCTGCCTGCCTTCCCTCTGTTCTCAGCATGTGCTCTCAAATGTGGTCCTGTGCTGGCTTCATGGGTCATTTGTCACTTGCAAGGAACTAAACCATGAGAAAACACAAAAAAGGGTCATTCTGTTGGTTTAGCTTCTTGATTGAACTTGCAGGGAAGTCATCTGTGTTATCAGAGCAGGGTAGATTTTTCAGCTCTGAGTCAGGACGAATGGTCCATTGCAGCTGAGAAGCGGCAGAGGGGAATAGACCCTCCCTGCTTGGTCACAGTGACTGCTTAAGAAATCAGAGAGTTACCTTCTATGATATTGCATTAAAATTCTGGATTCTTCTGGTGGTAGCCAGTATTACAACAAACCTCATTGTCTATTTAGGGATATGTTTTTAGTTTTTTGCTCTTAAGTGCCATAATAGCATCTCATTGAAAGATTATTTTAATTAGTCCTTAATTATTTTTTTTTAATTGGCTGTCATTAATGATATTGTGATAGGCAGGGTTTGTTCATCAATATGTTCCCTGTGTTTCTGATTTTTCTGAGTAACTTCTATATTGTATATTAAAAGTTAATACCTGCTATTTTCCAGCGATATTTGCTTTCAGGGGTGTTGGGATATCTGTGTAATGCTCTTGAATTATCATTAAAAAAACCTTACCAATTGAAGTTTTCTAGTTTATATAATCAGTAGGTATTGATGAGTCTTGATTTGTGCTATGAGTTTCATGTGTATAAATAAATACATATGAAATATATGTAGCTCTAACCACAGAACCTTGTACACCAGATACAGGAACCTGTAGAAAAAGAATTGATTCTTAATAATCTGGACTAGTGAGTAACCTGTGTAGCAGTGTTATAGCTAATTAAACTATTCATCATTATTTGGAGGTGTAGGTAGATGCTAAATTCAGCTTAAGTGTAGAAAAATGTTTAATTTGGGCTTTTTGTCTTCTGAAAGCCTGTATATATTGCTGATAGCCTAATGAGGCTTTGGGGACAATGTCTGTTTTCTCTGTATGTCTTATCTACATATGGCAATCTTATTTGTTCTTTATATGTGTTAAACAAATTCAGCTACCAGAACTTAATTAACAATATGCGTATTTGATATCTGGGATGTTAGAAAACCTGACTGTAAGCAGTGAAGAGTTAACTATTTTACATGGCTTTGACAACTTCAATAACTGTGGTTTTGATTTTGCATTTTAGGAAATAAAATAATGCTAATGAAGCAACAGTTTCCCTGAAGTTCAAGTTTTCAGACTCACTGCCATTATGGGTATGTCTTGTGTGTAATGTGTAGGAAAAACTTAATTTGGACACTTTTAATTTTGGTTGAAGACCAGAACCATTAATACCATTCGTAGGAAATATGTGCTTTTGCTGTGTAATCCAATGCAATCTGTATGGGAAAGTCAGTTATTTCATAATACTTCTATTCTATTGAAATGTAGCACTTTTCCCTCACTATGTGGTAACTTTAAAAATTCAAGTAAAAGAAACTCAGATGTATGGTATTAGGGTACTGGGCAATATCTACCGTGTTCTTAAAAGGTAATGGTTATTTGGAGCAAACCCCCCACATTCTATATTTAGAATTTTATTGTGTTGATTTATGTCATTGCAATGTCAAGGCAGGACTGTGTAGACGGTCTGTGCTTCTCTAAATATATAGCAGATTACTGCAAATTTCATATTGTTGTAGGCGCTTTCTAATGAGTTGACAGTGGTGTTACTGTAATCTAACAAACCACCCAACCAAAACACGGTTACTGGTATTGCTTTTGTTTATGTGTTATTGTTACACTAATTCGTCTTAACCTCATGCTTAAAAATTGAGTAGCTGAATCTAGGAATACATCGATCTTTAGATTTCTGATATTTTCCAACATTTTGTATGAGAACAATGACTACTGAGTCACACTGGATATCCTGCAAACTTTAGATGCTTTGCCACAGAGCTTTGATTTTCTTTGCGTGAAATATCCTACCAAGCAACCACTGGAAATTCAATCTCCTCCAACCAACTGCTGGAATAACAGCATAGAATAGACTGTAACACCATAAAATAGTTTAACTTTTAATTGTGGCAAGATTTGAAGTATGTTTCAGTGTAAAAAGGGAATAACTAAGTTGCAAGAATGCCTTCAGTTCTACTATTAAATATTGCTAATTAGTCTTGCTTTAATAGATTGCATATCTTAGTAGTTATGAATAATGACAGCATGAGTGATGATTGAAGTTAATAATTTTCAGACCAGCTTTATGATCTGTTAGGAATCTATTAAACTAGATGCTGAAACTGCACAATTTCCTGATATGACAAAAATCTTTGGTTATATTTGAATAGTGTGCAAAGGAATTCTCATCACTGGTGAATACCTGGAATACTTAACTTGCTGAGTTTTATTCAAGGTCATATTTGAGAAATACTGTTTTTTGTAAATCACAATGCTTAGGAATTCTTAAACAAACACATCCTTTGGGAAGTAGTGTGAAGGCATACAATCAGCACCTTTGTAGATAAATTTTGTTATCCAGAGTTCTAGATGCATGTTGAGTATAGTCGCTTTGCTGTGGCAAGGAATTAATATAAAGTATTAGTGACAGATTTCTCTTAATGATGGATGTACAGGATTTTGAGCTTCGAAGTGCTTTCCTAAAGGAGTATCCCAGATCTGGATCAAACTGTCTAACATGGCCTCAGTCCATCACGGCTGCAGCAGATCTTAATGGTGGGCAGATGGATGAACACAGGCATTCCTGTGTGTCTTTGCTTTACTGTAGTTTTAATTACTTTTCAAAAGTGAGGGCATTTTTTGTTTGAATTTTATAGTAAATCAAGTCTTCTGTAGATTAGTTCAGCATGCTTTTTGAACACCATCTTTGTGATACCTGTGTGACCATGCACTCTGTGGAGATGTAGTCCTAGGAAGCTGTGCAGAGGACATATAGCTGCAATCCCACTAAAAGCAGCTTACTTAATGGGGGGGCTGAACCTTTCCGGGGTTGTTGTATGGCAGGATTTCTAGTATTAACTTCTGCACAGTCTGGGAAAGTTGTTGACTAGATTCTTGCACGTTTGGTTGTGTTTTGTTTTTTTCCCAGATGTTCTGAGTATAATGCTACTGAGGGTCTCCAGAAATTTATGCATTATATACTGAATAAAGGTGATGTTTGGACACAGCTACTCCACAGGTTGGAATGGTGTCTCTGTTTTGTTTAGGAAGTGCCTCATGTTCAGTATGGCCCCTAAGTATGAGAGCAGCACTGGGTAAACCAGGTTCTTCTCTCTTAGTTATTCCTGAAAGGGACGGGGAGTTGGACTCTGATCCTTATGGATCCCTTCTAACTTGAGATATTCTATGATTATATGATTTATGATTTTATGTGAACTTGATGTCTAAGCTGTATAGCACTGGGTTCAGTGCTCCTGTTTTTCCTAGTGAATTACCCCTGTAAGCCCACCAAAAAAGGCCTACATTTGCAGTTCTAGATAAGTTTTGGGGGTTTGTTTTATTTGATTGGTTGGTTTGGGTTTATTTTTTTTCCTGTATTTCTTTTTTCTTCCTCTTTTTTCCTTTTTTTTTTTTTTGTAGTTGTTTTGTTTTGTTTTAATTTAATTACTTGATGTACTGTCAGCACATGCACAGAGGAGGGGCTCTTCTGGGAGTTTGTATGTGCTTCCTACATGCATGACAGTACCTGTTCAGTGAAGAAGAAAATGATTCAAAAGTACTTGCTTTTATTTTATGAATTGGTTTTCACGTTAAGATTTCTAGTTACATCTGATCCATGAACAAAGGAGATAAACTTTTTTTATTTTTTACTTTTCTTTCCTGCCCTTCTCTTATTAATGCTGCCTGAAGTTTTACAGCTAGCAATCTCTGTTCTGACTTCAGTTTTTTAAACCTGCCATGAAAGTCTGTTTACTAATTGAGCTGTTTATTTTGTTAAGCATTGTTAATGATAAATAAAATGTTGTCAACGTGGCAGCGTATTCTTTTCAATTTGGCAATTCTATATCAAAGTGTAATATAGACTTCTAGATTTCAGTGTAGTGTTTGCCTGATTTTGAAATGAGACCGTCACTCACTTCAGATGTAACAGTCATTTACACTTCTCTTATCTGGTCTCTTTCTTTGAGCAGATGAGCAGCAAGCTTTGAATTCAATCATGCAGGATTTGGCTGTGCTTCATAAGGCCAGTCGTCCTGTATTGCCCCAGCAAGAAACAGGAAAACCAAAGTCATCTTCACCTAAAAAACAGGTAATCTTCAATACTTTTACTAACCTATTGAACATGGAATGTCCTGCTGTGACTTCTATAATTACTTTTCTTGCCAGGCCAGTGAGCATACTGGAATGAGCTATTAGTCTCTCACATGTACAGCCATTTTCTTTGTTCTCATTTTTAAATTAGCAGCAAAAATAAAATTGTGGCATTTCAGACCTGATCATTGTGTTTGCCTAAATTAATCCAATCATCGCTGGTGGTGTTCAGGGCCGGGTTGGACAGAGCCTTGGGTGGCATGGTTTACTGGGAGGTGTCCCTGCCCATGGCAGGGGGGTTGGAACTAGATGATCTTATATGGAATACTTTACTAGAATGAATTTTATATGTATATTAGTGTCATGGTTTAAGTCCAGTCAGCCATGTAGCTCGCTTGCTCACTCCCCGCCCTTACTCCCCCTGCTCCTGGAGGGTTGGGGAAGGTAATCGAAAGAATGTAACTCCCACGGGCTGAGATAAGGACAGTCCTGTAAATAAGGTATAACACAAACCACTGCTGCTACCACCAATAATAATAATGACAAGGGAAACAACAAGAGAAGAAAATACAACTGCTCACCACCTGCCGACTGATACCTAGCCCAACTGAGCAGTGATCTAACCCTGCCGGGTGACTGCCCCCAGTTTATATAGTGGGCATGACATGCTGTGGTGTGGAATACCTCTTTGGTCAGTCAGAGTCAGGTGTCTTGTCTCTGCTTCCTCCCAGCTTCCCCTTCTCCCTGCCAGAGCATGAGGCTCAGAAAGTCCTTGGTCAGCCTAAACATTACTAAGCAGCAGCTAAAAAGATCAGTTATTAGCACTGTTCCCAGGCCAATATCAAAAAACATAGCACTGCACCAGGTACTGAGAAAGAGAAAAATGGCTGCTACTGCTGAACCCAGAACAATTAGATTGCCCAGTTGTCAGATACATCTTAAAAAAAGAATGTCAGTATAGCAGCAGAATCGTATGTTCATTTACTGTATCTGTCTTTGTCCTTGATTTTTTTTTTTGTTTGCTCATATACTGACAATGTGAGTTCTTTTCAGCTGTATCTGTTTTTTTGCAGATACTGCACACAGATAGAAAAGTGGCAAATACTTAGCTGTTACATTTTAACTACTATATAGAGAAATTAGGAAAGGATGTAGATTTTTTTGACCCGAATTCTAATAGCCCTGTTAACTGTATGCTTATTTGGTCATTTAATTGACAGTCCAGTATTTCATGAAACTTCATTTCTTGCAGTCTTGTTTTAACTTGTGGAAGGTCAAAGCATTTGAATATATTTGGCTCTTAAACTGTCAAAAAACAATGGCTAATTTTTTTCCTTCTGTGCTTTAAAAGCTGTAAGAGTTCAGTGTATGATGGTGCTTTGCTTATGTCATGAAGTCACTTCTGAGCTATGACTTTAGACAGTGTAGTGATGTGCATATTGATCCCATGTGATTTGATCATACATGTTTAGAAAGTTAGAAGAAAAACAGTTGATCCATTTCTGAGTTTAAATGTGATAATGGTGAGAGGGAGGTACGTGTTTGTTATTTAAATTTTTGAATTTGGAATGTAATCACTTGTGAATTGAGTAATTCTTTTGGAGCATGCAACATTGATATTTGGATATAATCTCTGGTTGAATGCATTTTTGTTTTTTCTGCAATAGTGAATAAAATTTGATTCTTAAAATTATGATTTTTTTAAAACACTTTTATTTCTATGTAACTTCAGATATTTACAGGTATCTTTGTTACTGGGAGGTTGATTGCATGAATGCTGGCTTAATTACATGTGTGCATTTCTATGGTAATGCTTATGAAACAAGATATGTTTCTTAAGCCTGGAAGGCTCAGCTGTGAAGCATACATAAAAACCTGTTATGGTAGAATGTACCTGCCTGTTCACGATAGAGAACTCTTTGGTAATCAGTTCCATGCTGAATTTGAAATAATGAATCTGTTATATTACTAAAACATATTGATAGAAAATAGTGGGTTTACTTTCAGAAGAATTTGTTGTACTTCAGAATTTTTTTTTTCTTATGCACGTTAAGCCTCTATCAGAAAACCTCAGCAGAAGTAGCTTGTTAGAATGCTTGCTATATTGGAAAGGACAGAAAACGAATACGGACTGCTTAAGGATTTTACTTGTGATGCAAGATTATTAAATGTGATTTCATGACCTTCATTAAAGGACATAGTAACTAACTGATAGTGGTTTCTTTGTCTCTTCTTACAGAATGATGTCAGAGTCAAATTTGAACATCGAGGTGAAAAAAGGTAAGGTGGTACCATAGAAAAGAATCTTGCCTTTTAATTATTTATACAATTTTGTTGGGTTGTTATTATAAAGTTTTAAATAAACTGTGCAAAGTGTTTCAGATATCCAAGTGTATTTGGCTTGAGCTTAAGTCTAATTTGGATATGAACACAATTTAAGGAGAATTGATCTGTTTAAGATGTGGGCTCTAAGTATGCGTAAACACAGAAGTATCTTACTGTAGCTCTCGCATGTAATACCCTTCAGATAGATGTTTGTTGCCTAGAACAATCACTTAGATCATTAGCATAGATCTCAAATAAGACTAGTACAGCAAATAAATGTTTTTGCTACATCATGTGTGTAATAAATGCACAATAATATATTGTTACTGTAGCACCCTGCATCTTAAAGCCTAGTATTGCATTATGCTTTGGAAAAAACAGTCTGAGAACTTTAATAGAAAAATGTATAGACTTTATGTTGCTTTCATTGATAATTTTGAATAACCAGCTTTTTTTTTTCATTTTGTTTATGGGAGATGAACGATGTACATGCTTAAAGTATACAAGCATCTCTTAGATATCTTCGCTGGCTGCTCAAAAGCTTTTGCAGAAGTTGATCTACAGTTCTGTGCAGAGCTCATTTGTGGACAACTCTGTCTCTTTCTGAAAGCATAAAATCTTCTACTTACTTACAGAGAAGTGGTTATAGAATATGATCTTTGAAAATATGTACTGAACAGGAAATAATATTCTGTTCATGCTAATTTTCAATGGAAATGGTAAATTCCTTAAGATGGCTTCAGAATGCTATGCTGCTTCTGCGCAGTCCCTAGTTCAGTGTGCAATAGATCACACGCTGATTATAGTATGTGCTCTGTCTTTGCATAGGGTAGTAAAATGGCATTAAGTTCCCCAGGTATTAGCATTCTTTAGCTTCTTTCTATTGCTTTTGTAAACATAACATGTAACAGTGCATCAGTAATGGTTGAGTGCTATAAGTAATTTGGAGAAAATAAGTCTTTTCAAAAGCTTTGGAAACTGAGGACTCTTATCTAGTAATTCATGTGAAATAAACGGCAGCACGAGTATAAATCAGAGAAATGTTTCTTACTGCCAGTCTGCACAGACAGTACATTCTTGCAGTTTCTTAATTCACTTTCACAGTGGACTAAATTAATCAATTCAATATGAATGCAAGCATAAAGTAAGTGTATAGAAAGATACCATTCCCAAGCTTTTATGCTGATGGCCTAGCTCTGGTTGGTTTGGACTGTCCCAAGTAATTTGAGCCAGGGGCTCATTGCTCAGCATGCTTTGTAATACTCTGTTGCCTGAACATATAGATCTAAAGATAAAATAATGAAATTATGCAAGAAAAATAAGTTATGCAATGGCTTTCTCACTAGTTTTGAAAGGGGAAATGGAAGAGAGAAGTGATTCTAGAATTTATTTTACCAGTGAACATGGCACTCTGTACCAAGGAGTTGGAGGTGTCATGGGCAGAGCTCCAGGCATGCTAAATAAATTAACAGCAGTGAGAGTTGGTGTTGGTTTTTGTGGGGGCTTTTGGTATTTTGGTTTTTGGTTTGCTTTTGCAGTTTTGTTTTTTGGTGAGTTTTTTTTTGGTTTGCTCTTTTTTTTTTCCTTGGGATTTTGTTGTGTTTTTTTTTTGTTTTGTTTTCAAAATAATAATTTAAAAAAAATAATTTCTTTTAATTGCAAGTGGCCTGGCTTCTAGTTTTACTTCAGGGAAAAGTACTGTTCCCTAACCAGTGCACTACTTGAAACGCTGATAAAAGCTTTTCTGCTTCACAGAATTGGAGTGCTGTTTCTTTTTTGATTCTACCTCAGTAGGTTAGTCACTTCTAAAAGTGTTTTTAATGGTGATATATCTCAAATAATACAATAGTTTTCTATAGTAAAAGGCCAGTTACAGGCATATTAGGTTATTTATTTTATGAGACACAGAGTTAACAGAAAATCTGAGTTGTTGACCTACAGCTGCCCCATTCATACAAGAATACACTTAAAGCACAGATGGTGATGGACTCAGCAGTTCAGGCATGTAATTTCATTATGGTAAAAATGGTAACATTTAATTACCTTTTGCACATAAGGTAGTCTTTTGGATTTCCCAAAAATGGGGAGTGTAGGAGTAGTTATTTTCTGATACTTAGGCTTGCCAACCTATGATACTCATTGTCTTAGTTTTTTGAAGTAAAAAGCTTTAGAGGTTTCTAAGAATTCGCCTCTGGAATGGAGGCATGCAAAGCATTAGGTTAAGAAAGAAGCCATTTTCAAGTAAGTAAAATAGTCATAATGAGATCTAATTTTATGTGTGATTATCCCTTATAACTTTCTCACTGCATTGCTTTCCTTTTTAAAATAACTCAAAATATGGAAGTCAGTGAATAAAGCATAGCCTTTTATGGTCTTCCTAGTAATAAATTCAATTTTGAGATCATTCTTGAGTAATGAGGTGTCAGATTTTCATAAGTAACAGGCAAATATTCTTTACAACTTGAATTGTGTTTCAGGATCCTGCAATTACCACGGCCTGTTAAACTTGAAGATCTTGCAGCTAAAGCTAAAGTTGCTTTTGGACAGACTATGGATTTACATTACAGCAATAATGAGGTAATACTCTGTGTCTTGAAAATTCTCAGCAACCTGTACATTGATTATTTTAAGGCTGAAATTTGCTCTCATAAGTGAGAACCACTCCCATGACAAAAATCCAGATTCCTAATGTGTGTGTTCTCAAATATGTAAGGCTTGTCTAAATTAGAATGAACAGGAGATGCATGAAATGTTTTATGAGGAGAGTCATATCTTAGTGTATTATGTCTCAGACTTGATTGGGAATGGATAAATTGTCTTCCTGCTCTCCACAGTCCTGTTTCATCACTTTGGAAAAGTCTTTACTGCTTTGAGCTTTGTCATGTTTGTAAATTTGAAATAACATCCTTTCTTATACATTTTTTTTTTTTTTTATTTAAGGTTTAATGTTGTTCAGTAATTGCTAGAACGCTGCATTTAGTAAAGCTTAGATTGGAGTACTAGGCTTAATTGTTGCTCCTCTTAAAGTAGCTGGTTCACAGATACTTCTTGGCGACAGCTCCGGTGCCATCAAGCTGCTTATGCGTGATCAATATTACTTCCAGCTTTCCTTTAGAAGTAGAGATGGAATCAGTAATGACAATACATTTGCAGATGCAGGATCCATTCTTAGGAGTTACTTCTGTTTTTTGCCTTGAGTCAGCAAAATGCATGGAGGATTATCTGTGCTTGGTTATGCACAACATAATTGCTACATCTGATCTGTGTCTTTGCAGAAGAAAATGCCTGCCAATTGCTGTTTGTTTGTTACTTGGTACCTTACCAGGCATTTCTGTGAAACTATTCCTCAAAATGAAGAATACCAGCAGAAGGCTTTTGGAGATTAGGGAGGTCAGAAGAAAAGGCCATTCATGATATTTTAGCCTCACCTCCTTCCTCTGACAGGTTTTGAGGCATTTGAGCAAGTTTTCTGCTTGTCAACTTCTACACTAATTGGCAAATAATCCTATAATCTTTCAGAAATGTGATGCTAATTACCTGACATTAGCATTTAAACTGCAACTTAAAATGAAGAGCGTATGCGTGTTATGAAGACCATCCCCCATTCCCAATTTTTTGTATAAAAATACTGTGTTACAATTGATGTTGTGTTGTGCAACATTGAGACTATTACAAGTAGAATACGCTTTTTAAAATTACATTGCCTTGTTTTGTTCTAACAAGCAGAAATTATAACTTACACTTCTGAAACATAAGCCAAATTTTAATTGTTACAGAACTCAAGTGTGTTTTAACAGCATAACATTTTCTATTCTAAAGATACGTGCATGCCAAGTTAATTCTAATTAATTAGATCCAAGTAAGATTCTTGTGAGGACTACAATTGTTCCAAGTGAATCACATCATGCCTGATAGAATTCCTTAAAAACTCGGTTTTTTTCAATGGAGAAATTTTTAGTGATACAACTTCAAAACTGTATAGTTGGAATACTGTGAGATACAAAAATGTACTTTATGCTCTGCAAAATAGGTATTTATTTATTTTAGATACTTGCTTTAATTTAGGCAATGGCAAGTACGTTGACACTGTTGCACATGTTTCTGTGAAAGTTGTAGGATATTAAGTTGTGCATATGTAAAATGGTGTTCTTTCATTGTGAATGTTTGTTCCACCATGCTGTCCTATTGAAGGTGTAAGAAGGAAGAGTTTAACCTTAAATTTCATATTTTGGTGCTAACTTGAGGCATCGTTTAATAAGTTTTCCTTTCAAGTTCTTTTGAATGAAAGGATAGTTTGTTTCTCTGAACTTGACTTGCTGATTTTTTTGTTTTTTTTTTTTTTTTGTATCCTTGTTTAAGATGTTGTCTTGTTTAAGCTGTTTTTTTTCCCCATTTTTTTAGCTTGTAATTACATTAACCAAACAAGATGACCT